>JAJJBR010001428.1:0-147765 GCA_022817965.1 Solanum lycopersicoides | reverse complement strand
CATGTTTTCAAATACCCAAAAGTGTAACATTTTGACATTGATGGAACAAGTATGGAATTATAAGAAATAAAGCTTTACCAACTCATTCTTCATAAGCATGCATACTATATTTACAATTCAAGTCTCCACAAAAGACTCCAATTTATACTAGCAACTCATCAAGTACCATTTATATACAAAGGAAAACAATGCACACTTTTAATCGCATACACTCATAGGATAGCATACCTCCATAGGTAGTTATTAAACAACCCTAGTTCAAATCCAAATATTTGGCTACTATCATACAAAACCATATAGGAATACACAATTTAAGAGAAATCACTTTAACCACCATAACTTCTAGCATGCTTCAACTATATCATGACATACATCATCCGACATAACATGCTATTTCACATAGATTTCATATATTGCCATAATTGACATCACATCATCCAATAAGAGATATTTCATACATAGTAAGGTAAGATAACCAATCATAATCCCCATAGAGATAACATGTGCAATGATCAAGTAAATCTCCATAACTTCACTAAACCAAGTAACCCAACAAGAACTACAATTAGCATCATACTCCACTCATCTATAGCCTTCATGCATGGATAACTCAAATTCTTTAGCACACTAGGCTACTTACATCTTTACAAGCATAGAGATCATCTCATAAGGACATTCACATTTATCATCATACACATACATAGTATTAACCTCCTAAGGTCTCCATCAAGGAAAACTAGTGAAAGACATAGGTAGAGTCCCATACCCCTACCTAAGTCTAGTTAACCCTTTCAAGTCGCCTTAGTTAGTATATACATCATCAAATAAGGACAAGTGTCACCTTCACACATACTCATTCAAACCATAAAACAAAGATAAGCATTTTAAACTCACCTTTTCTCCCTCAAGCATAGAGAACTCTCATCCAAGCAATCATATCTAAAAGACCACCGGACAAGAAAACATAAGAGAGAGATCTTATAGAATTAAGTTCTATGGCACGATATGAGATTGATGAAGAAGGGAAACTCTATCGTCCTATAGCCTCTCGTACCATTTAATGTGTCGCGACTCACCACCAATGATACGAGACTCTACTAGACGTGGCAATATGAGACTTTTTAGAACCTAAAACCGCTTCATAAACCTCATGCTCTGATACCAAGTTTGTCACAACCCAAAAGCATACCCTAGAAGATAGGGTACAATCTTGGATTGTAACCGGCGTCGTCGACCTCTCGGAGGTCTAAGACAAGCCGCTCATATCCTTCATTGCATTGACATAGTAAATTTAGCGGAAAATTTAAAACTTTTCATAGCACATCATATGCTAGAAACATCACATCGTATTATATAAAACATAAGTCATAATACATATTTAGACTCTAAGTCCCTTTGCCATCTTAGACTCAATAACTTTAGAGTACATTAGGTAAAACCCTTAAGACATAATACAAACTATACATTACTAAATAGACTTTACAATAAGGACATTAGTAGGACATCCTTGAACTTAAGGATTCCTTTCCTTGAGCTTGGGAAATCACCTATCAAGCTCCCCAATCATAGACCTTCTTTAAGCATTCCAATACCTACACTTTGTGTAAAAAGTAAAGAAGAATGGGATTAGCACAAGAATGTACTAAGTATGGCAACCATGCGAAAACATGCATTTAAAAGGGACATTTTCTTTGAAATCATACTTCATGCTATTTTGAGTAAATCATCATAAAACCTTTATCAATATCATTTATATCATCCACTTACTTCATAGTAACACAATCAAATACCAAACATCATAGAAAAGCACATATAGAATATAAGTACACATAGAGGTCACTTTGCAGTGAACTCACTCTTCTTAGCATTTAACTCTTTCTTTCAATTCATTAACCTCCTAAGTAATCCTTTAGGGATACTTGGTGCAATGCATCACCTTAGGAACATAAGAGAAAACCATACATAGCATCTACACAAGACAACACATGCCATCATAGAAGTATAGTACAATATAATCATAGTCAAACCAAGACTACAATATCATACATAAAGGACACATACATAATCATAAGTATTAAGGTACCTTCCTAAGACTTCCTAAGGAGTCACTTGTGCAATGTCTAGATGGGTTCATTACTTCCACCTATCCTAAGTAACTTACCTTAAGTCCTCCTAGTTAGGATCCTATTCAATTACTTCCATTGTCCATTTTATCTTTAGGGAAACCATAACCTCAACCGACATAGACCATGGGTGCTAATCATGGAATCCGGTGTTATCAAACCTTACACCGATGGAAGGTGGTCTACCGGCCAAAGTAGAACCAATATAAACATAGCTATCGAGGTAGAATCCTCTAGCTAGTATCCTATGGTGGCAACATAGTTCAAGAACTAAGAGGTAGATATCCCTATTCATACCATATGGTAAAGTGGGCCGCTCCTCATGGGAATCCCTTAAAGTGACACATCCCTCAAACACGGGAATTACCATCACATGGGCAACTTCTAGGATGAATCTTTCCTTCTAGGGATAAGTCATCACCTCCCATTGTCAAGTTCGCTCGGTGCTAAGTTAGGTTCCCTTTATTGAAAAGCCTTTATTACGTTTATTTATAAAACATAAGCTTTAGAATATCCATCATTCATATGCTTATAGCATATTCAAGCACCTATCTAGAATTTATAACATTCTTGGGCACCCCTATCAAGGCCCCTCTAAATTACTAGATCATCCATGTGCGAGTGTATATATATATAGTGAGCAAACCTTTCACATAACACATCAAGTCACACACGTTCATATATCAATGCATAAGTCTATAGGCATAACTATATGAGCAATCCTTTCACATAAACCTACTAAGACACTATACACATTCATACCTCATCATATCATATACATCATATTCATAACATATTCATATAATCATCCTTCATATGCATAAGAACCAAACCTAGGAACTATCCTATCAAGATACACATGTGCAATGCATAGACAAGGTCCCATACCCTTGTCCATACTAGTACACCTATCAAGTCATCCTAGTAAGGGAATACAAATCATACATTCATAAACATCACCTTAACATACATAGTAGTATGCACTAGTGAATATGAAAACTACCTTTCATTTAGACACCATGAGTTATACTACTTATAATATGCATGTAAGTGAGTGTGTGTACATTAACCAACATGATCACATAATGTCTATCAATAACATCTTAAGTCAGCCACACTATTAGACCACATTATACTTCAAGCACATAGCACACAACACATAATAGCATAGGAGACATGACAATATATACAGTAATCAAGACTCCTAACTTTAGCTATTTACATTTCCATATAAGGGATACATGGGTAGAGGTTATTAACCACTTTAACACATCAATGGCAGCACCTATACAATACCCTAACATGATTATACACATGCCTAAACAATAGCCACCCAACCTAGCTCACAACTAGAATAGGAAAGTAGGCATGAGCTTCTCATAGTATCATTTTAAGCATATGTTCATAAGTTCATCAATTTGCCTTCATGGCCATGGTCAACACATATATAATGACAATAAAGTAAACACCGCCACCATAAGTGGACCATACCACACAATGTCATACAAGGCTTCATCAATATTACTATAAAGAATAGAGAAGTAGAAGAGTAAAGAGAATAAGCATTCTTACCAAATTCTCATCCTTTGATCATCATTGATCAATACACCTTATTCATCAATAAAACACATATATGGCAGTAGTTAAATGTACTTTAAACATATAAGAAACCATGTACAAGTCACTACAAGATTATACCATAACGTAATACAACATATCAACATACTAGGAAAGTAGAATAACATAGATCATTAGCTATCTTCCCTAACATTGATTTTAGACCATAGTTCATACATATACAAGTCTAAGGCAGTAGCTAATTAGGTAAGAAATCAAGCCTAAGTCATGCATCATCTAATCACAATTCAAGATCCATCACATACTTAGCCTCTTGACTTCATAACCTAAAAGAATCTATACCAATTCATGCAAGCCCTTCTTAATTTGAACATTAAGGATTTATACCTATAAAATTCATCCATTACATCACCCTAAAACAGTAGCTACAGCAGTTCATACATAATCAAGAGTCTACTCAACCGATCTCACAATCGACTTCAAACAACATGTAGAAACATAGGCTATTCATGTTCAATTCTTCATATATTTATCATCATGGACTGATCATCATCAATTCAACATCAATTAATGTAAATAACAATAACCACAAGCAATTCAACGTAAGAGAATCACCAATTCATCAAGAACAAGCCATAATCACAAAGCCATGCAAAGGCTAAACCAATTTTGGAAAGGAACATGGGTTCATCATGCAATTGGAGTGAAAACACATTTAAATCATTGTATTAACTTCAATTAATCATGATTCAATCATTAAAAAGCTTTTGAGAAAGAACCCATGGCTAGATTAGAAGATTGAAACTTGATCATAAGGTTTCTTTGAAAACATTGAGAATGGCTCTCTAGATGAAAAGATAACTAGAGATGAAGATCACCATACCTTTGTCTATAAGAAAACCTCTAAAACTTCATGATTCATCCATGAAAAACCAGCTTGAATCTGTTCTTGAGCTTCACCAACAATGGTGGTTTTAGAGAGAACATTTTTGGAGGGAAAGGCTTAAAATATGTGAGAGGGTTTGGGAATGGGTTGATCACGTTTTTAAAGACTTATATACACCTAAAATTACTTAATTAAACCTATTATAGTCAGGTTAGTACGTGGGGTGAATTTACCATTCACCCCTTTAAGTGGCAGCACGCAGGCAGCCAACTTGCAGGCACCCGCGACGAGGACCATGACGGGGCGTCATGGACATGACGGGCCATGGTAGCCTTCTGTCGCAGGAGACTTAGCCAAATTCTTGGCTCAATACCTGCCCAAGGCAAGTCTCCTTCGACGAGACCTGCTTGACGGTCCGTTGGTGGCCCAACGGTCCGTCATTGGGTCCGTCAAAGGGACACTGCCCAGGCAGTGTATAGGCAGCCTTGGGGTCCTTCTTTTGGGGCCTCTTGTGGGGCCCTTTAGAAGTCGTACCCGGACGTTTCCAACGCGATTACAAACCTTAACATGTTATAGACCTATCACATAAGTTTCATCCAAAACAAACACCTACAAGACGTCCAAACAGCCTTGACCCCAACATGACATACGATGAACGTTTTAGGGGCTATCTTTCGAACGTCTTGGACGTTCTTGGGCGTTTGACCTCCAAACTTCACGAAACTTCATACAGTAACATTAAACATCATTTAAAACCATTTCAAGACTTATTTGACTCATTTCACACAATTTAGGCATGTATACACACATGAGGCACATAAGAGACTATTCGTCGAACGTCTTGGACGTCCCTTGATGTTCGACTTCCAAATCACTTCAAACTTTGCACACTGACTCTATATGACATAATTAGGCATTTTAGGACCTTATAACGTTAATACGAATATGTTAGGATCTATACACCTTATCTCATTTTCGAGGTCTTACATATGAACCATTAGCCAATCTTTCAATCATTTACATAAACTCGTAGCCATTTGCATGTATTCTTTTTGGATAAGGTAGTGTTAGCCAATTTGTTGGCATAAGGGGCAATTCATTCAAGATGTGATTTCACAGATGTCTTTTAAGCCAATCTTAGTTTATGGCTTTAGTGATAATGTTTTTGAACCTCTTGGACAGCATCATATTAACATTTGATGACTTTAGCATCTTCATAACGTCACCATAAGAGCAAGACAACATTCGGACAAACACATCAACACTTAAACAATTACAGACGTAACTAGCACATCATCAATTCTTAATTCACGTTGTCACCATTTTACTTCATACGATTATAAGTTCATAGGTTCATTTGACACTAATAATTCAATAACATTACACATAAGATCAGCCAGCACCACATACCAACAATATGATCTCTAACCTACTTAATCATCAAAATCGTACAAGGATACTTGGGAAAGGAGTTCGACGAGAACAACGGGAAACAACTCTAGTTTTCAAGATCTTTGAATCGTTCAAAAGAAAGTTATCTTGGAGAAAGAAGTCCAGGAGAGAAACCCATACCTTAAGTAGAACTTAATCTACGAAGATCACTTTGCACGAAACCTTAAAGAAAACATTGAATTCGCGTAAGAAATCTTTAGCGTTCTATGTTTTCTTGCGGTTTGTCGCCTACTACGTTAGCGTCGTGAGTCTCAAGGTTTTGATCGTGATTTTTAGGTTTAGGAACTGATCTTGAATTATACAACTTAGGTTTAATAAGTTAATTTAATAAACTAATTGATTAATTACCAAAATGCCCCTCCTAAGTTGAATAAACATAGAAGATGTTGACTTGACCCAAAATCTGGAATTTTGGTGTTGACTATGGTTTCGGTCAACATTTTGACTTTATATTAATTAATTAAATCCTTAATTTAATTAATTCAGGGACCTAGGGTAAAAGTACCCCTAAGTCATTGGAACCATAATCAACCCTTTAGGACTATCCTAGGTTAAGTACTAGGATGTTTCTTGAATTGCACTAGGTTAGTGTAAGGATTTAATTTTAACAATTTAAACTAATTAATTAAATTGCTAAATTAATTAATTTGGTGACCTAAGATAATAACTAAAGTACCCTTATGTCGTTAGGATCATAACCAATGCTTTGGACTATCCTACGTTATGTACTAGGTTCTCCCTTTCTTGTCTTAACCAAAATCTGGAAATTTCTTTTGTAGTTTCGGTTTTTAACCCTTTTAAATTAATTATATAAGTTTCTAAATTAATTAATTAGGTAACCTAGGGGAATTACTAATGTAACCCTAAGTTTTTAGGACCATAACTAACATTTTGGACCATCCTAGGTTAGGTACTAGGTTGTCTCTTTAACTAGTACTAGGTTAGTGTCAACCCGGTTTAGTCCTAGGTTGTCGGGTGCAATAGTGGGTCCATTTCGGTTAGTCCCCGGTTAGTTAGCTAGTATAGACAGTTAGTTAGGACCTAGAGTTGGTTCGGAAGTTAGGCCCCCACATGAGGGACCCGTCCGCACATGCTGCCCCTTAACTACCCAAACCGAATTCGGTTAGGGTGGTCCCCTCCTATGGCCGATTCCCACATGCTTTGCCCATGTGCTTGCACATGGGTTTGTTGTACTTTCCTAACTAACTATTCTTGATGTCCTATTTGGAATATTTACTTATTGTCCCAAGGACCCTCACTATGTCCTTGGGCACCGCTTAATTTACATGATCATTTTAAATGGTCATGTGGAATGGTACTAGGCTTGACACTTGGATGCCTAGTACTTTGTGTGAATCTATTCTGAACGGATTTTCATTTAGCTTAGGGTCTTCATTGCAGGTACACTTCTTGGTCAATGAATCTTGGATTGGGGTATGACACCCCAACATGTATTGTACATGTTCATATATAGAAAATTGGCTAATATCTCTTTAGCCAATTTTTCTATACTATGCCGAATATTTCTCAATATTGGGCATTGGGGTGCCTATGTACCCCTAATAGGAATTCTTAAAGACCTACTGGCTCTTCACTAGACATGTAATTTTTTTTGGAATGTTACATTATCCCCCCCCCCCTTAGGAACATTCGTCCCCGAATGACACTACACATCATTTAAAACAAAGAGGGTGGTTTTCGAAAGATACTTTAACATGCTTAAACTTTTCTCTTTTGTGAACATCTGATTCACACTTATTTGGATGATGCATAACATTCAAGCTTATTTGAAGCTTCATATTTGATATTGAGGAACTTCCTTCTCAATCACACTTAACTTAATGCACATCACAACTCATGCAACACAAAAATCATGGCTACGCTATACAAAAATAGCGACATGACATGCAAACATGGACTCATTTTACCTCACATAGTGCAATTATTAAACATATGATTATGGATTTACAATACCAAATCGACTAATGCACCAGAACTTAGAGTTTCTTAAACAAAACCATACTTAGGAGGAGTATATCTAACCCCTTAGATAACATTTTGTTGGCCTTAAGATTTGAACCTGATGACACCCAACTTAAATTCAAAGGGACTTGCCACTATGCCATCTACTTCTCTACATACCCCTTCGGCCTTAACACTGTCTCCAATGAGAGTATTAACTAGAAACGGTTCATGTAAGATCTAAGGAAGTAAGTCAAATTTACTAGCCACTAAAGGAGTAACCATAGACAAGGTAGATACTGGATCTAATAGTGCATAAACAGGAAAGGAGAAGACAAGCAAGTTACCAGCATCCACATCCGCAAACTTGTCTTGTTCCTCTCTTCCTTTCAACGCATAGAACAGATTTATCTTGGGGTGTTCGGCTGCAGCATTAGGATTCGGCCAAGGTTGAGCATCTGCCTTGGACTGATTCCTCACTTGAGGACAGTCTCGGACCATGTGTCCAGTCTTGCCACACCCGAAGCAAGCATTAGTACCTACCAAACACTCACCTCCATACGAACGACCACACTTACCACAGGACTTTCTATCACGCTGGGCATTTCTGTCATTTCCCTCCTTGGTATTAGTATCCTTAGAAGGAGTAGGATTACCTTAGTGTCTCTTGAACTTAGGACTTTTCTGGACTCCAAATGAGCCCCTACCCGAACTAGAACCAGACTGTTCCGCGGCCTTAGGCTTCTTGCTTCGTGAATTCGCCTCTTGCGACGGCTCTCCTCTACTTGTTGAGCATGTACCCTCAATCTGCCCAGATCCATGTTGTCATGCAACATGGCTGCCCGACAATCTTCTACTATATCCTCCGACATGCCAGTCACAAATCTGCTCATTTCATCCCTGCTATTTGCCACCAGAGAAGAAGAATACTTTGAAAGTTTAACAAACTTCAAGGAATACTCCTTGACAGACATACCTTCCTGTCTCAGGTTGATGAACTCTTCAACTTTGGCTTCCCTTTGCTCTCTGGGAAAGAACCTCTCCAGAAAGGCAGTCTTGAAACATCCCAAGTGATGGGGACATCTCCTCTTGCTCGGCAATCAGCCCACATCTGGTACCAAACCTGTGACACATCCTTGAGTTGATGTGCAGTCAACTCGGCCTTTGACTCCTCATCAACTCCCATGGCACACAGAATCTTGTGCACCTCATCTACGAACTCCTGAGGATACTCATTGGTCTTGGATCCGTAGTAAACTAGGGGATTCATTCTGGTAAAGTCCCTCAGCCTGCTAGCCATGGTGCTAGCATGCGGGTTCTACTTGGGAGCAGCCTCTCTTGTGGCTTGGGACGTGATGGCCTGCACTTGAATGGTGATGGCCTGTGCCATCTGCAGCAAGTCCTCTCTCACTTCACCATCTGTCAACCCAGCTGGGTTGGCAGGAACTTGAATTCCAGCAGCTGGGGCTTAAGGAGGAGCTTGGTTTTCTCCAATAGCTGCTTCCTCAACTCTCCTCACGGCATTCCTCCTTGTGTTCATCTTTCTACACGTATACACAAGAAGAGAATTAGATCCTTAAAATGACATAAAAATGTCACAACTCTACATGGCACGATAAAGAGTAGAAGAAGGGAAGATTTTCTAGCATTATATAGTCTCTAAATCATGATTGTGGCGCACTTCACAACCATAAGTTAGAAACTACGTAACGTGGTTGTTTTGAGCTTTTAGTTCCTAGGTAATTTAACATCATGCTGAGATACCAAGTTTGTCACGACCTGGATTCTGGAATCCAAACTGCAACCGGCGTCGTTGACCTCTCAGAGGTCGCAGACAAGCCTCTTCTTGCATTCATCACATTCATATGGTTAATTTTAGCGGAAAATTTAAAACTTTTTATATGTATGAAGTATACATAGACTTCTTATAGTAGTTACATAGTTTCATCATATACTAAGCTCAACATAAAGAACAACCATCTATCATAAAGAATCAATTCGAAATAGAAGATGAATATATCATAAATAAGTTTGCCAAACATGGCCTTATTGCAAAGCTTCAAAATGAAAGTACGAAAGAAATGTTAGGGACAACATCCACTATCTATGTCTATACTAAAGCTGGACTAATGCGTGTAGCATCCTCGAAATCAAGAGGACCTACCAAATGGTTTGGAGAAAACGCTGCTATCCAAACCTCTGCGAGAGTCGTCAATCTGTCCTCTAACCTGCACCTAAAAATTGTAACTAGTAGGTGTTGGTACACCACTTGTACTAAGTATGGGTGTATGCACACATACACATAAAGGTATGCATGATCAATGAAAAGCTCTTCCTAGACAACATGCTTTTTCTGGAAAGTCTAGTCATTAGACTTTCCTAATTCGTTAGTTTTGAATTATTGTATGAATATGATGTATTTTAATTCATTCAAAGCACACATCTAATTTTCAATATGATTACAAGACATTGGTATCATCAACATAATTTTAGAACAACTCGAGCGAAGATTTGAAAATTTGATCATGCCCAACCCGAGAGCTCTTTCTTTGGGACTTAGTTTATTTTTCAGTCTATTTCTTCTTGTTGTTGTGTAGTTCAATAATTTATTTGGCCCTATGTTTTACTTACAAGTGCAATGATTCATTGTAGTCCCATACCCGCAATGAATCGATGTAAGTAATCCAAGGACTAAGGAATGATTTCCGTAACTTATAGTGAGTCATTCTTTACACTATGTATTCATTAACATTTCATAAGCCAGTCTCTATTGGCAATGCCATCTATTTCATTTCTTTCATTTTAGGGAAGTTATGAGATATTTAATTAACATTATGTTTCTACTTTCCTTTAATGGCATTATATAAGAAGTCATTATAAGCCAATCTTATTTGACTTTGCCCATTATTTGCTGAAACTTCATGAGTGTGATATTGGCAATTGACATTCTTAAACTCTTCTTCATAGCTCACTTTGAACATATGTTCCATCATGATTATCCTTTCTTACTTTCATAGAGACATTATTAGGAATAAGATCATGCGAGCTAACATGAAATCCAGCATCTTCCCCACACTGAAAAAAGGTGATTCACCGGTTAAAATGAATCTAGATCATGTGAGCTAGTCATGAAATCCAGTGTCTGCCCCACACCGAAAAGGGGTGATTCCCGGCTAAGGCGAATTCATCTCAAGTGTTCACTCCACACCGAAAGGAGTGGCTCACGGCTATAGTGAACCAAGAACATGTTTTAAGCATTAACCGACATAGATAATGTGAGCTAGACATGAAATCCAGTGTCTACCCCACACCGAAAAGAGGTGATCCCACTGGCCAAGGTTAAATCGAACATACCTAGCTCGCTTAGGTGGAAACGAGTGGCTAATTCCTATGTTGGCTAGACATAGTTCAAAGACGAGGGACTTAATGAGACTACATATCCACCTCGGTGGTAGCCTCGTCTCATGAGACTTACACCTGCAAGCACACATGCTCATAACTAGTCTATCGGTGTTGTGCTCACTTTCATTATCTTCTTATCTTTTAGAGTTGACTTAAGAATTATGGAAGCTTGCTTCTAGGTTGAGATTTACTTACTCTTTCGATGACCTGTCATCCTTACTTTACATTAATGAAATGTGAATTGTCCTTACATATCATCCTTAGGTATTAATGAGACTGGTCTCACACATTCTAACACCTTAATTCATGAATATTCTTTTAACATAGTAGCTTAGGTGTAATTAAGACTTGTCTCACTTCCTTTAACACCCCATTCCGGTCACTTACTTAAATTAGACCCCTTTAATTATGTTATAACTCACGTTACTTACTTACTTTAGTGTAGTAGCTTCATACCATCGTTTATGGACGATGAGCACTTCATTCAATGAGTTTCATATGTTCATACATCATTCTTTTAGAGCATGTTGGGAGTTGTCCCAATGAATGGAATGCCCTTGGTTATGGATTCATTTAATTAGTTTAGAAGTGCTTATATTATCATTTGGATACTCTAACTACACAAGATTGGCATATGATTGGTATTGGCCTCAACATTTGGATATTAAACTACATAACTATTTTTTTGGCATAAGCCAATTTTACGTATGTTCATATTTAAATTGAATATGTATGAACCATTAGCCAATCTTTCAATCATTCACATAAACTCATATCCATTTTCATGCTTTCTTTTTGGATAAGGTAGTATTAGCTAATTTGTTGGCATAAGATGGGCAATTCATTCAAGATGTGATTTCATAGATGTCTTTTATGCCAATCTTAGTTTATGGCTTTAGTGATAACTTTTTTGAACCTCTTGGACAGCATCATATTAACATTTGATGACTTTAGCATCTTCATAACGTCACAATAACAGCAAGACAACATTCAGACAAACACATCAACACTTAAACAATTACAGACGTAACTAGCACATCATCAATTCTTAATTCACGTTGTCACCATTTTACTTCATACAATTATAAGTTCATAGGTTCATTCGACACTCATAATTCAAGAACATTACACATAAGATCAGTCAGCACCACATACCAAAAACATGATCTCTAACATACTTAATCAATAAAATCGTACAAGGATAATAGGGAAAGGAGTTCGACGAGAACGACGGGAAACAACCCTAGTTTTCAAGATCTTTGAATCGTTCGAAAGAAAGTTATCTTGGAGAAATAAGTTCAGGAAAGAAACACATACCTTAAGTAGAACTTAATATACGACTATCACTTTGCATGAAACCTTGAAGAAAACCTTGAATTCGCCTAAGAAATCTTTAGCGTTCTACGTTTTCTTGCGGTTTGTCGCGTACTGCCTTAGCGTCGTGAGTCACAACGTTTTGATCGTGATTTTTAGGTTTAGGAACTTAACTTGAATTATAGAACTTAGGTTTAATAAGTCAATATAATAAAATAATTGATTAATTACCAAAACGCCCCTCCTAAGTTGAATAAACATAGAAGAATGTTGACTTGACCCAAAATCTGGAATTTTGGTGTTGACTGTTGTTTCGGTCAATATTTTGACTTTATATTAATTAATTAAATCCTTAATTTAATTAATTTAGGTACCTAGGGTAAGTACTAAAGTACCCCTAAGTCATTGGAACCATAATCAATCCTTTAGGACCATCCTAGGTTAAGTACTAGGATGTTTCTTGAATTGTACTAGGTTAGTGTAAGGATTTAGTTTTGACAATTTAAACTAATTAATTAAATTGATAATTTAATTAATTTGGTGACCTAAGGTAATTACTAAAGTACCCTTAAGTCGTTAGGACAATAACCAATGATTTGGACCATCCTAGGTTAGGTACTAGGTTGTCCCTTTCTTGTCTTAACCAAAATATGGAAATCTCCTTTGTAGTTTCGGTTTTAGCCCTTTTAAATTAATTAATTAAGTTGTTAAATTAATTAATTAGGTAACCTAGGGGAATTACTAAAGTACCCCTAAGTTTTTAGGACCATAACTAACCTTTTGGACCATGCTAGGTTAGGTACTAGGTTGTCTCTTTAACTAGTAATAGGTTATTGTCAACCCGGTTTAGTCCTAGGTTGTCGGGTGCACTAGTGGGTCCATTTCAGTTAGTCCTAGGTTAGTTGTCTAGTTAGGACAGTTAGTTAGGACCTAGAGTTGGTTAGGAAGTTAGGCCCCACATGGAGGGACCCGTCAGCACATGCTGCCCCTTAATTACCCTAACCAAATTCGGTTAGGGTGGTCCCCTCCTATGTCTGATTCCCACATGCTTTGCCCATGTGCTTGCACATGGGTTGGTTGTACTTTCCTAACTAACTATTCTTGATGTCCTATTTGGAATATTTACTTATTGTCCGAAGGACCCTCACTATGTCCTTGGGCACTGCTTAATTTACATGATCATTTTAAATGGTCATGTGGATTGGTACTAGGCTTGACACTTGGATGCCTAGTACATTGTGTCAAACTATTCTGAACGGATTTTCTTATAGCTTAGGGTCTTCATTGCAGGTACACTTCTTGGTCAATGAATCTTGGATTGGGGTATGACACCCCAACATATATTTTACACGTTCATATATAGAAAATTGGCTAATATCTCTTTAGCCAATTTTTCTATACTATGCCCAATATTTCTCAATCTTGGGCATTGGGGTGCCTATGTACCCCTAATAGGCATTCTAAAAGACCTACTGGCTCTTCACTAGACATGCAATTTTTTCCGGAATGTTACATCAGTTGCATCATCATACCAACACCTACTTAATCAATTCACAATATACGCTTCAATTGAACCTCACCATGAATCACAAACCATCATAATTGAAGTAAGGGTTAGGATCATAAAGACTTACCAAATTTCCTTCAAAAGCCATCATCATGGTCTTACCATCAACAAACCAATCTCATCAAATAATAGGTGTAGTAACATCATTCAATAGTAATTAACACAAAAACTAAGTCAATTGTATCA
This sequence comes from Solanum lycopersicoides, assembly GCA_022817965.1. Lineage (NCBI taxonomy): Eukaryota > Viridiplantae > Streptophyta > Magnoliopsida > Solanales > Solanaceae > Solanum > Solanum lycopersicoides. The sequence continues at coordinate 133,295 of JAJJBR010001428.1, read as the reverse complement.
TCACTGTTGACACCTAATTTTGGACCTTCTCGATGATAATTAATTATCGAGCCTCTTGCTTTCCGAACGAGTTGAAATAATTGACGTTATAAAATTCAAAGCTTTATTTTAGTCATTTTTTAAAGTTTTTTTAGCCGTTTATAATCTTTAAAGTGATATATACATCTATATATACCTATACATATATATTTAACTTAATTTATTTTATAAAATATCCAAAAATTGTATCAAAAGATTTTAGTCTTGCTTAACGTTTTTTTTAGTCATGTCTTCTGGATTTGTTAATTAAGTGAAAAATGTGTAGGCAAGCTGATTGTTCCGAGTTTGTTTAAGTGTTCACTTCGTGTTAGCCTGATCTATTCTTTCATCGGGTCCATTATTAGCTTTTATGTTTCACTGTGAAGCATGTTAAACTAATATTAAGGAATGAATCTGAGTCGTTTGTCCTCACACTACCTACAACAATCCCTCCTTTATTTCTACCCTCTCTGGCTTAATACTCGACATCCGAATAGTAGCTTCTCTTAAGTCAACTCGATAAAAAAAAACTAGAATCTTTTATTTATTTATTTATTTATTTGATAGGAATTTGGTTTGTTTGAGTCTGTTCTCTTTTTGTTTTAGCTACTCCTTTTCAAAAATTTGAATTGATCTAATGTCGTTACTTAGCTGTTGACGCTTGAAATAATTGCAGTAATAATAATTTAATTTCCTCGGTCAATTTTCCCTTTTTTGATAGTTCATATAGTTTAGGAGCTTCGCCAGGTTTTCACTGCCTTTTCTTCACATTGCTGGAAATTTATCTAATTGATTTGTCATGTCCAATATTAGCAGTATAAGACTTTTGAGTCTAGCTCATTTGTTTTCTTTCATTTTTGTTTTTCGGAAAAGATATTGATTTCCCTTTGATTCTTCTTCCCTTTATTTGTTCATCATCTTAGATAAGAATACTAAGTCTTCATCAATTTCTCTTTTTGATTTTTGTCTAAATGTTGTGCGTTTAATGGTTGACAACACATGAGGTTCCATTTATATATTTTCTTTATCTTAGCACTCATTCTCTTTTCCAAGAAAAATGATAATTTTGTAATTTGTTGGTGTTTTGCATATAAATCCGTCTGAGTTCGCTATGAACTTTCGTCTTCCCCTTGAATTTCGAGAGAACAATAAAGGCTAAAGTTTCCTTCATCGAGTCAAGCTCATGAAAATTGACGCACAGGTCCAGAAGCTGGTGAAATTCATAACAAGCCGAGAAATTGAAGAATTTTGGGCTAAGAAGCCCAAAGTTATTTTCTAAATATTTTATTTTGTTATCTTTGGGCCTAAGCCCCAGTTGTCTTTTATTTCCCGTATTTATCATTTATTACTGTATGATTAGTTTAGGACATGTGGAAATGGGTCAAAAAACCCAAAGACAAAATGGGTCCAAATACTGGTCCAGGAGGACAGAAACCGGATTTGGGCCCAACTCTCTCCCCCTCTCTCTCTCTTTTTTCTTTCCCGTTTTTTTGTTGATTGTCGCTAGTCTTAGGGTTAAAATCTCGAATTTCTGCAAAGCGACATCTCGTTTTGAATTACTTACCTAAATCAATCAAGTATAAAACTTTTAAAAAAAATATTTTTGCAAATCTCAATTAGATAATATAATTGATACTTCTTTTCTCAAACGATTTTTAATAAATTTGGTATCAAAAAAATTTAATTAGACATTTTTAGCCAAACAAAGTTAGTTGTCGGAAAATTGCGATTTAGCGAATATTTTAGGTGTCGCAAAAACCTTCCTTAAATATAAATAGGAATCTCCGAACCCCCCTTTATGTTTTCGAATCAATTTTCTATTTAAGTCGTTGAAAACTAAGATTTCTTGATTTTTCTTAAATAATTAAGTGGCGACTCGAAAAGGTCTAAACCTTTATAATATTTTTTTTCCTTTTCCAAAACATAAAAGAGAATGGCGACTCTGCTGGGGATTTGGAGGATTCTAACCTCAAAACTAAACTTAGTTGGCTACGTGAAATAATTGTTTACTTGCTTATTAATCGTATTATTAAAACTGTTGCACTATCATGGCATATTTTCCGCCAAACGACAAGTAGTTGAATTAGGATAAAAAAAGTTACGTGGCTTACCACAACTTCTTTTTGAAAAACAGAAGTCTTTATTTGTAAGTAACAAACGAATAATTGGCTTGCGGTCATCCAACGTCGTTTGTTAGCTTCATCCCGTCGTCTCTCTGACTCGGGTAACCGTCACTTTTTAAATAAATTCTAGTCAGCCTAAGATAGAGCGAAGCCAAAATAGAATCTAAGCATTAGAATAAGACGGCTTAATACCCAAGGCGTATTATGTCCATTAGTTGAAATCGCCAAAATCATGTCCAAGGTCTCCGACCTGACGATATATCATTTTTCTTGACATTTGAATAATGTCAATGTGGAAACCAAATATGGGTTGGGTAAAGTTAACTGGGTTTTTGTTTTGTAGGTATGAATTGCTTTCCGAGATTCGACATGGTCGTAGAAGAACCGCCTCTACTCAAAATATGGTATAATGACCTTGACGGAGATCACAGAAGAACCCTCAACAAGTATGTGGGCGCCCGGACCGAGTTGCTCAACATGAATGGTTGTCCTGAGCTAATCGAAGTCCTCACAGGTTATTGGGACAACGAGAAAATGTTGTTCCGGTTTGGAACTGTGGACAGCACCATAACAATCGAAGAACTTCGAGAATACATCGATACGTTTGGCACAGGGTTAGAAGGCGAAAAAACAAGAAGACATCCTAATCCCTAACAAACCTTATGTCGATGATATCGCAGACTGGTTCATGCTTGGAAGAGATTACGCTTATTGTGCCAAGAATCTAGCGTATCGTTCAGGGATCTCAACGTCAGGTTTGGGCACGCGAGTTTTTACGCAAATTATCAAGATTTCAAAATTACCTACAGAGAATGGAACGAAATCCGACCTCTGGTATTTGTCGTTGCATTATTGGGAACAATGGTCTTTCCACACAGCCCGAGCTTAAGTATCAACACCCGATTGGTAATGCTTGCACACACGTTGTTCAATGGGTTTAAGAATCAAGGACAAGTGAAGTATTATCCCATCACTCCGGTCATATTGTCTTACATGTATCGATCCCTAGGGAAGTGCAAAGAGGGACATCATTACTTTCAAGGATGTAACCTGCTCCTTCAGTGGTGGATTTTAAGTCATCTTGCAAAATGGCCCGGGACTCAGTAATTACATACCGTGGATAATAAGAACACTCTCACAGATTTGAACGATATGTTGTTTTGGTCAAATCTGGAGAATCGTAGAACTAGAGAAAGATGGGCTCAGATTTTTTCCGAACTAAGAGAAGAAGATCTCCAATGGATGCTCGATCACTTCATCTCGAGGGAGGTCATCGTAGGGGGCCGCAAACAACTCGTACTTCCACTGCGAGGTATTCGGGGAATCCGTACTTACACATCCTTCCGAGTCCTATGATAGTTTGGGAGGAGGCAAACCACACCTCGAGAGGCTTACTATAGCGCCTATGTGTATGATATTGGGGATGACAGAATGGATGACTCTTTCAAAATTTTGATGGAATGGAAAGGGGTCAAGCGAATGAAAAAATACATCATTGCTCCAGATCGGTTTGACGCAGGATATGATGTGACTTATAAGGATTGGTCCCGAATAGTTATCGCAGTGTCGAAGAAAAGGAGGCCAAAGTTGTGATCGACTTAAGAGAGGTAAAGCGGGAAGCCCAATATATGTACGACAAGTTTATTGAAAATCAAGATGCTCTTGAAAGGACAACTCATGAATTGGAAAGGCTAAGACGCGGTTTTGATGAATTTTACTCATGGGTCAAAGAGAAGATAGAGGGGATGCAATACGAGGATTGGAAAAAAAAAAACGCCGGAGCGAGGGTTACCTGCTGATACTACGATGCATGTTTTTGCAGTATAAGACTCAGGAAAGCAGCGGAGAAGCAGGGCAATCAGGGACAACATAGTGGATTTTGCCCCTGTGTGGGTTTTTCTATATGTATTTCTGTCATTTTTAGCCCCTGCGTGGGCTTTCCTCTCATTCATTTCCGAACATTTAAATGGCCCCTGCGTCGGTCTGTACTTTTGTATTTTGTTCCTTATTTCCCTTTGTAAAAATTAATTATCCATTTGTGTAATTTGTTTGGGGAGGTTAATTAACTGGTTCAATTCCACGTGTACATCGTTCAAATGCTCTAGGCCTACCCTTGCACAAAAGGGTCCCCTCTATGTTTAGAACGCGATATATGTGTTTTTAATTGTTTATGTGCTATGTTTTTGTGAATGAGGAAATCGCAAACCCACTCCCTGTCAGAAATTTCCAGAAATATACAAGTCACTATCACAAAGTCCGACAGAATTTTCCGAGTCTTGAGTTTCCCAAACAAAAGAAAAATCCTATCACCAAATCCTAAAACACTACTCTAATCATCTCAGGAAAGGCTAGATCACAGCTATGGACAAAGGAAAGAGTATCCAGACAAAACAACCTAAAGAAGAGATGATCGACATACAAAAGCAGTGCGGAAAGCACCTATATGACTTATTGTTTCCTCCGGAGAGCCCCAAATTGGAGAATATTGAAGAAAGTTATGAGGAAGCGCTTGCCCGCAAACCTTCTCTCGAGGGACGTCTTCCCTAAGGGGACCATAAAATCACTCTCGAAGCATATACAAAAGAATATCGAACAAGGATGGAGGCCATTTCGTGCGTCCTCATTTTTTAGCATTATCGGTTTTAAGCGTATGCTGAGGCCCGTCGAAAGGGCATCTTCCCAAGTGGAATCAGGGGACACCCGCAAGACTTGTGAGTGTCATCCTAACCATAAATGGCAGACAATAAAGGAGTGCATAGAGTTTAAGAATGCAACCCGCCGTTTTCTCGATATGGACAGTACTCCAAACAGTTTGGGTGACGGTATCATCATTGCATGTGATGAAACGCGGCTCGACATACCAGTCACAGAGAAAACTATATTCTATCGTTGCTCATTCAGAGTTGGTTAAAAATGGAGTCTTTACCCTCTCTATAAGGACGTGGGAGTGTTACATTACCTTTGGTTTGAAGTTCGAAAACGTTGCCACTATAACAATGCCGCAAACCATAGCATTAAAAAGTGTCTTGCATTCCGCCACGACATGGAATATCTCATCAATATAGGAAAGATTCAAGTCGAGTATGTCCTCTGTGGCTGATACTACAACATGAAGAAGAACGACTGAGATGGGGCAACCGTTTATCTTTTTACTGCTTTGTTGTTTATTTTCCATTTCCTTGTAATCCTTAAAAATGAAAGAATGAAAAAGTATTACCTTTGTACCCGAACTACGTAGGGCATGAATTCTCCTTGTGAGATACGTAGACAGCCTTTCAAGGCACGACCCCTATCTTTAAAATTTTCATTCTCCCCCTCTCATTCTACAAGGAATTGTGAGGCTGAGATCAACGGACGTCAAAGAGATACAGCAAGAAGACCTTAGCTCAACGTGAATTAACCTTCATGAGATAGTGTCAGACTAAAACAAAGTAAACTCTTGCTTGTTCAAAAATCAGTTTCCCTTTACTCGTTGGTCAGCATGTCCTCAAACAAAGCAACTTCTATGTGTTTTTTTGCTCTCTAAGTGGTATTTTTTGTTACGTATTCCGAACTCAAACTAACAAATTTGCATTTGAGTTGTTTTCCTCCACATGTACTTACACACTGGTCTTTGTCGATTAAACTGGCTGATCATCCCTATTTCACTACATCCAAAGGGCCTGCAGATTCCTTTTCTCGACGAAGATCAGATAAGGGAAAAACAGTAATGAGGGACAACAACGAAGAAATCAGTCTTATTGACGTTGTGGTGGCTCAACCCACCATACCAGATAAGAATGAATTGATTATGCAGCTGATGCAACAAATCGCTGAGATGAGAGTGGAGATGCAAAGGAGACAGTATCTGAGTCCACTAAGTTTTACCGCCAATGTTGCTACTTATGGAAGACCTCCTCTCTACTTTCCCTCATAAAACATAGATCCAGTTCAGATTCCTCCATCTACCCTGCTCAAAATCCCTCAGTCATCGATTTGACTACCGAAAATCCTCAGTATGCCTCCACCTCCTACCAGACTCCACCACCTCTTTAAAACAACCATTTCCAAATACCACCTCATCCTCAAAATACCCATCATCAAACCGCTCCACCTACACATAACCAAAGCCAAAATCCAAGACAAATACTTTCAATCCCCAAACATCCCACCAGCACCTAAACCAAAATACAAATCCTCCAACCTATCCACAAAACTACCAAACAACCAAAAATGCCCAAAGTCTATCCGTAGCTCCACCCCTACTTAAAAGAATAACTTTCCAGATTCTTGTCCCAACTGAGCACGATGTGCATGGTTCTGATCTAGACCATTATGAGGAGTAGGAAAGAGAGTGGAGGGAAAAGGAAGAGGCGAAGGTGGATATAAAGTAAGATATCAGAAAACCAATAAACGAGGATTTGTGCATTCATCCAAATTTGGACCTCCCAGAAGGGTTCAAGATTCAAAAATTTGATACTTTCAGATGAGTAGGGAATCCTTTGGCCCATCTGAGAGCCTATTGTTACCATCTTGTCGGAGTTGGTAGGGATGAAGCTTTGTTGATGCGGCTCTTTAGCTGAAGTGTATGCGGAGAGGATCTATAATGGTTCACTTCCCATGAGACCAGATAATGGCCCAGTTGGAATGCCCTGGACAAGGATTTTATCGACCGATTTGCTTATAAGATGGAAATAATTCCCGGCTACTCCCAGGAAAATATGAAGCAAAAGTCCAATGAAAGCTACAGAGAGTTTTCATACAGGTGGAGAAAAGAAGCAGCTACAGTTTGGCCCCCCTTGTCCGAAAAAGAAATCGTTCAGGTGTTTGTGCAGGTTCAAGAACCCGAATACTATGACATAATCATATTTCTCATAGAAGCAAAATTTTCTGAGATAGTCAAGGTTGGTGAGACTATCGAAGATGGTTTAAAAACCGGGAAGATTGTCCGTGTTGCTGCGTCGCCCGGATCATCGGGTTTGTTGAAGAAGAAAAGAGAAGACCTTTCTCCTATCTCATACGAGTGGAGGAAGACCCTCAGAAGACCATCATCCTACCAAGGTCGTCCTCGACCTTCCAAGAATTCTAACCAGCAGTGGCGAAGGCAGGGTTTTTATCAAGTTGGTTCAAAAAATAATTAAGCACACTAATAATATACAGAAATAAGTGGGGCGGGGTGGGGCAAATAAGAACGGGGCGCAATTAAAATGTAAATGGGTCGGATTTGATTTAAGCAACTAAATAAAATTCGACTCTACCTCAACACAAACAATAAAGATCAAAGAAGTATGTGTTTGACATAATATTAAAATGAGTACGAGAGATGTATTTTTAACAAAAAATTAATTATGGTTTTGTCTTCATCATTATTGAGCGTGTACGTCTATATATATATATATATATATATATATATATATATATATATCCATATTCAATCAAGACATTAAAAACGCTTTGAAAAAATAATAATCAAGACGGAATAATATCGCGAAAAATCTATAATTATTTATAAAATTTTAAATGATCACACCTATTTATTTAATCTTAATTATAATTATATAATTCTTTTATCAAATATAAATGAAATGTTTGACTTAAAATGAGTATGAGAGTGTTTTTTTAAATTTAAATTATGAAAACTTAATTTTTTTTATAAGTTTACTTGATGTTATAAAAATAGAAAAGAAAAAACAGCTGAAACTATAGAAAAATAATGTTGTTACTGGGATTCGAACTCGTGCGCATTTAGAAATTAAAAATAAAAACAACTGAAAGTTGAAATTATTATAATAAAAAATATATGCAAATACCCAGGTTCGAACCCGCGAAGTAAGGACTAACCTTGTGAAATCCTGAACCCCCTAACCACTGAACCAAGCCCTTTGCTTATGTTCAGTGGGTTCATCAGTTAATATATACCTGTAAATCAAAAAAATTATCATATATATACAACATAATTTTTCCGACGAAGGGGGTTCGGATGAACCCTCGGCCCCATGTACCTCCGCCCCTGCTAACCAGGCTTGCTACACGCAAGCAGGTTATCCAAATACTCTCCCCCATTTACCAAAACGCTACCTCCATATACCAAAATACCCCCCCCTCAAAATTACCAAATTCCATCCCCCATTTACCAAAATGTTATTCCTAAGTATGTCAATGTGCAGTCAAGCTACAGAGCACCCCCCCCTCCCAGTATATCAAGTTCAAGCTCCACTCTACCAAAATACCCCTACGAATTACAAAGACCCATCACCAAATTACCAAACAAATCCTTATCCAAGAAACCAAACTCCCCGTCTAAATACAAGAAATTATCAAAAAATGCCTATTCTCCAACAAGGCAACTATGATCCCCCTCGGCCCATATTGGAGAAGAAGCCCCCCAGAAACTTTACCGCGCTCGGTAAAAGCCGAACATAGTTGTAGGAGCGGATGGCTGCGGTTGGATACATTCACCCGGTGGGGCCCAAGCCGGTGCATACGAGTTCCAAATTCTACAGACACGTTCATATGTGTGCGTATCACTATAATAGTGGTGGACATGATACTGAGGATTGTATCAACCTCAAACACAAGATTCAAGATCTGATCGACCAAGAAGGGGTTTCTCTTCAAACAGTCACGCCCAATGTCAACACCAATCCTTTGCCGAATCATGGAGGCGTCAATATGATAGAGACGGATGATGACTAGTGCGTGACTAAGGTGATAACTTTGATTGTCCATGATGAGTTAGAAATGGTTGTGGTCTCACTGAGCGTTAAAGATAAAAAAGGAGTTCTTGACCCTGACAACCGCAAAGGTTGTTGCCTTGGTTCCATTAGAAACTCCTGCTAGGCCGAAGTTTGTGATTGAAACCGCTTACGCTCATGGTATGAACCGATCTGGGAGGTGTTATACTCTCGAAGAGTTGGATTTTGGAGGACAAAAGAAGGATCAAGGGGAAATGCCGATAAGTGAGGGCAAAGCGGAGGAATTCTGGAGAATGATGCAGCCAAAGGACTATTCGATTATTTAACATTTGCAGAAAACCCCGGCTCAGATTTCTGTGTGGGCCCTGTTGATGATCTCTCAACTTCATAGGCAGTCCTTGATGAAGGCTCTGGATGACACATATGTGTCCGTGGGCACAAGCAAGCATAATGTAGAGGCTATGATCAATCAAGTTATTCGAGGGCATCGAATTAGCTTTTCTGATGAAGAGTTACCCTTTGAAGGGTGGTCTCACAACAAGGCGTTGCATGTCACTCTCATATGTCGTGAAAGGGTCATAAACCGTGTCCTGGTGGATGATGGGTCTGGTCTCAACATTTGCCCATTGTTGACTCATAGGCAGTTAAGGTTTGACTTGGGGAAGCTGCAACAAAACCAGGTCAAATGTAAGAGCCTTCGACGGAGTACAGAGAGACACAAAGGGTGCATTGAATTTGGTCATCCAAATTGTTCCGGCGGCATACAGGGCGCAGTTTTAGGTCTTGGACATTGACGCCAACAATACCCTTCTTTTGGGAAGTGCTTTCATCTATATGGCTGGGGATGTGCCTTCTACTCTTCACATGATGATGAAGCTTGTTTGGAGGAACCAAGAACTGGTTATTCATGGCGAAGGGAGTCACTCCGGAAGGCAGGATGCAATTATTGATGAAGTCTCGCAAGGTATAGATTTTTACATAATGGAGCTGGTAAATGCCACCAGTGAGAACTTGGTCCCACAGCCTCCTATGCCTTCCGTGTACAAAATGATCACCGCTTTGATGCTGCAGAATGGGTTCAAACCAGGTTTTGGATTGGGAAAGAATTTCAAGGGATTATTGAGTCCATTCAAGTTCCCATCAAAGGAGCAAGATATGGTTTGGGGTACGTCCCCACAGATGATGAGATGAAGATGAAGAAGAACAATGATCAAGAGCTGGCTAAACCAATCCCTCATTTGTATCAATCATTTCCAGTCTGGGAGTACGCCGATCGTGATGCCTCGGGGAAAGAATCTGTGACCATTTTGAAAATATCGATGCTGTCATAGAGGACGAGGTTGAGCTAGTTGGTATCTGCGATGCTGAGCATGGAGAACAACTACAGAACTGGACTTCTACACCAGTCTTGATTCCTCTATCTTTTGATAGAAGGACATTGTTTATGCCTATTTTGAAAATTAGTGGTAGTTCGGATAATGCCTGAGATCCACCATTTCACCTTTCCTTAATTGCTTGAATTTTAAAATTCCTCCCGTGATGTTTAAAAAGGGAATGTCATGTCATGTCACGAGCTGAATAAATAAAATGAGGCAGGTGATGAAGAGAGTGAAGAATACGAAGAGGAAAATGAGGTACCATAATATGTTGTGGAGGAATTTCAGCAGTTTGAAAATCAACATAAGCCAAATTTGGAAGGAAAAAAAACAATGAATCTAGAGTGTGTCAAAGAGGTCAAAATCAGTGTCCATCTGAATGAATCTCAAAGAACGGATCTGATCCATTTGCTTACTTAATACATTGATGTGTTGTCTGGGAAGTCAGCCACATGATAGGGCTGAGTACCGATGTGGTGTCTCACAAGTTGCCGATTAATCCAGGGTTTAGTCAAGTAAAACAGAAGGCTCGGAAGTTCAAGACCAAGTTAAGTTTAAAGATTAAAGTAGAGATCACACAACAACTCGAGTCTCGACTGGTGGAAGTGACGCAATACCCGACTTGGTTGGCCAATGTTGTTCCGGTCGCCAAAAAAGATGGGAAGATCAAAATTTGTGTCAATTACAGGGATCTCAACAAATCCATCCCCAAGGATAATTTTCCGTTGTCGAACATTCACATCCTGATTGATAACTATACTAAACATGAAATGCAGTCACTTGTGGATTGTTACGCATGTTATCACCAGATACTAATGGATGAAGAAGATGCACAAAAGATCACTTTTATTAGGCCTTCGGGTGTATATCATTACAGGGTGATGTCATTTGGTCTCAAAAATGTTGGTGCTACTTATATGAGGGCAATGACGATCATATTTAATAATATGATTCATAAGGAGATCGAGGTGAACGTAGATGACGTGATAATCAAGTCCCGCAAGAGTTCAGACCACTTGACATATTTAAGAAAGTTCTTTGATCGATTGCGTAGTTATAACTTGAATTTAAATCCTGCCAAGTGTGCTTTTGGGGTGCCAGCCGGCAAGTTGTTTGGATTATTAGTCAGCAGACAGGGTATTGAGCTCGACCCTTCCAAGATTAAGTCAATTCCAGAGTTACCTCCACTGAAGACGAAGAAGGAAGTGATGAGTTTCTTAGGGAGGTTGAACTACATTAGTCGATTCATAGCTCAATCAACTGTGGTGTGTGAGCCTATCTTCAAGCTGTTGAAGAAAGATGTTTTGACAAAGTGGATTGAAGAATGTTAGACTGCTTTTGATGCCATCAAGAACAATTTGTTCAATCCACCGATATTGGTGCCTCCGCAAGAAGGAAGCCCGTTGTTGCTATATTTGTCCATTTCATATGATGCATTTGGATGCGTACTTGGTCAAGAGCGAGCAATCTATTACATAAGCAAGAAGTTCACTCCGTACGAGTCTCGTTATACTCTTCTGGAAAGTACATGTTGTGTTGTAACTTGGGTTGCCCAGAAATTGAGACATTATTTGTCTTCTTATACCACATACCTCATTTCTATGATGGACCCATTGAAGTATATTTTCCAAAAGGCGATGACGATTGGAAATCTGGCTAAATGGGAAATGCTTTTGAGTGAATTTGATATTGTGTATGTGACTCAGAAGGCGATAAAAGCACAAGCCTTGTCTCGCAGAAAATCCTGTCAATGATGAATATGAACCGCTCAAGACTTATTTTCACGATGAGTAGCTGTCGTTTGTAGGTGAAGATATTTCTGAGCCGTACCCTGGTTGGAGAGTATTTTTTATGGAGTGGTGAATCACCAAGGAAGAGGTATTAGAGATGTTTTAGTGTCAGAATCTGGTCAACACTATCCCATGGCAGCTAAGCTCCGATTTAATTGCACAAACAACATGGATGAATATGAAGCTTGTATTCTTGGTTTGAAAATGGCCATCGAAATGAAAGTCCTCGAGTTGCTGGTTATTGGAGATTCAGATTTGTTGATTCATCAGGTTCAAGGAGAATGGGCTGTGAAGAACCCAAAGATTACGCCATACGTGCAGTATATACAGAAGTTGTGTAGAAGATTTCGTAAGATTGAGTTCAGACATACTCCGAGAATACAGAATGAGTTGGCCGATGCTTTGGCCACCATCGCTTCAATGATTAAACATCCAGATATTGATTATATTGATCTTCTTGATATAGAGCTGAAAGAACATCCGGTCCATTGTTCGCATGTTGAAGCAGAACCGGACGGTTTGCCATGGTATTTTGATATGAAGAAGTACTTAGAGACCGGGAGTTATCCGGAAGATGCAACACCCAACCAGAAGAAGTTGCTCTCAACTTCTTTCTAAGTGGAGAAGTTCTTTATAAGAGGACTACATATTTGTGTCTTCTCAGATGTATTGATGTTGCAGAAGCTTTGAATCTTATCGAACAAGTACACGTCGGAGTTTGCGGTACGCACATGAATGGACTTACTTTGGCAAAGAAGATCGTTCCAGCTAGTTATTTCTGGATGACCATGGAACATGATTGTTGCAACTTTGTGCAAAAATGTCATAAATGTCAGGTGCATGGTGATTTGATTTGAGTGTCTCCTCACGAACTCAATGATATGACTTCACCTTGGCCATTTGTATGTTTGGGCATGGACGTCATCGGTCCAATAGAGACGGCCGCCTCTAACGGACAATGATTTATTTTGGTTGTCATTAATTATTTTATCTAGTGGGTGGAAGCAGCTTCTTACAAGTCGGTGACGAAGAAGGTTGTGGCTGATTTTTTTCTCAACAATCTGATATGCAGGTTTGGAGTACCAGAAGCCATCATTACTCATAATGGTGCAAATCTCAACAGTCACTTGATGAGAGACATATGTGAGCAATTTAAGATTACTCACCTAAACTCAACTGCTTATCATCCTCAAATGAACGGAGCTGTAGAGGCTGCCAATAAGAATATCAAGAAGATTCTGAGGAAAATGATTGACAATCACCGATATTGGCATGAGATGTTGTCATATGCTTTGTTGGGTTATCGAACGACTGTTCGAACGTCGATTGGATCAACGTCGTACTTGTTAGTATGTGGAAATGAAGCGGTCATACCTGCTGAAGTTGAGATACCGTCCCTGAGAATTATCTAAGAAGTTGAGTTGAGTAATGTTGAATGGGTGAGCAAGCGGATTGATCAATTGACATTGATCGACGAGAAGAGAATGGTTGTTGTTTGTCATGGTCAACTATATCGACAGAGAATGATTTGTGCTTTCCACAAGAGGGTCAGAGACAGAATTTTTGAAATCGATCAGTTGGTACTTAAGCACATTTGTCCTCATCAAGACGAGTACAAAGGAAAATTTGCACTGAACTGGCAGAGACCCTACATGGTTCGCAAAGTATTACCTGGATGTGCTTTGGTCCTATCGTAGATGGATGGCACTTCATGGACGAAACCGATCAACTTAGATGCTGTCAAGAGATATTATGTGTAAAGCTTCAGTTTGTATTTCTGTCATTTTCCTGTAATGATTCTATTTGCTTGTAATTGTTTTGTTTAAAATTTTTACCCCTCTTGTAATAAACTACGTCTGACCTGAATTCTCAAGAATGAGATACGTAGGCGGCCTATGTCGGCATCGGTAACCCCATTTACCCCTTTTAATATTTCTTTGTATTTGAACTACATTCGACCTGAATTCTCAAGAATGAGATACGTAGGCGGCGTATGTCGGCCTCGATCAGTTTCTTTGTAAATTTCTTATTTTGTTAGCCTTGAGGGGAACTACGTTTGACGTGATTCCTACCTCAACAGGATACGTAGGCGCCACAAGGGTTCGATCATATTTCCCATAGGATTTCTATTTTTCTGTATAATAGAAACTGCGACAGAATTTTTGAGAGGGACTAAAAAATTCTCGAGAAGAAGATTTTTCGCCAACGAGTCGAGACTGAAGTTACCTAAACATTAGGAACTGGGACAGAATTTTTGAGAGGATCTCAAAAATTTTGTGATTTACTCACTGGTTGTTGAAGATAAGCCGAGATATGTAACTGCGACAAAATTTTTGAGGTAGGCCTCAAAATTCAACATGGTTTTATCAGCAGTCTAGAGTGACTTTGAATATTCACACAGGACAATCAGATAGACCTCCAAGCATCAAACCCAAAGAAGTTTGCTAAGTCTGACGTGACATGATACTTGCACAAACCTTTTTTCAAAGTACTACTTTTCGAAATTCAGTTTTTCGTAAAATCTTTCCTTTATGATTCATTTATTTTGGCATAAAATATTTTGTCCTATCTATCAAGAGTCGGGGGATCAGAAAATCAACCGGATAGCAGGACAAGGAGCATACAATTGAAGAAATCGACACATATCAGTTGTTTTTAAAATTAACGATTTTTCTGTGGATGCATGTTTATAGGTTTGCTCTGAAATCAGCAAAATTCCTCCGATCGATGAATATGGAGAAGTCAAAGGGCGAAGAGCTCACCAAATTAAAAAAAAATTCGGTGGATGCAGGAAATATTTTATGTTGTTTCTATCAAAGACTTGGGAATATGAATGATTTTATTTCATTCGATTTCGAACAATATGAAGTCTATAACGAATGCTCAGCTAGATTCAAAGATGATTCAAATGAAAAACCCGAGAAAGACAGTTCATGGTTCTTCATCAAAGACGTAATCTGCATCATATTATCATACATGATAGTATTACCACCCGGAGGGTCATTATATTTGTATTTATTGATCGAGGTGATGCAATACCTGGAGGGTTGTTTTATTCGTGTTATCGATGAAAATGATACACTACCTGGAGGGTAATTTTACCATATTTTCAGTTGAGATGATATCACTATCAAGAGGGCACCAAGAAGACACTATGTCGCTCCATTGACGCACTATCTTCGTTTGGTACCAAGGATTGCATCAATAGAAGATATTCATGCATCGCGTTAAAGTCATGTATCGCGAGAAGAATTCATGCCTCGAGGAAAATGTCATGCACCACAAGAAGATATTCATGCATCGCGGAAAATCATGCATCGCGAGTTAATATTCATGCATCGCGGAAGATCATGCATCGCGAGTTGATATTCATGCATCGCGGAGATATTCATGCATCGCGAAAAAATATTCATGCCTCGCATAAAATCATGCATCACGGGAAGATATTCATGCCTCTAGGAAAATGTCATGCAATGCGTGAAGATATTCACGCATCGCGGAAAATCGTGTATTACGGGAAAAATCATGCATCGCGAGCTGATATTCATGCACCGCGGAAAATCAGGCATTGCGGGAGAAACCATGCATCGCGAGTTGATATTCATGCATTGCGGAAAAATCATGCATCGCGAGTTGATAATCATGCATCAAGGAAATCATGGATCGCGAGTTAATATTCATGCATTGCGATTTAATATTCATCTATCGCGAAAAATCATGCATCGCGAGTTAATATTCATGCATCACAGAAAATCACACATCACGAGTAATATTTATGCATCGCAGAAAATCATGCATCGCGAGTTAAAAATCTGCATTGCGGGAAAATATCATGCTACCCAGAGAAGTCATGCATTGCAATAAGAAATTCATGCATCGCGGAAAGAATTATGCATTGCAAAAGGAAAACATACATTGCTGAAAATCAGGAATTGCAGAGAGGAAGTTATACATTGCAAGATAAAATTCATGCATCAGATATTCATGTAATGCAAGAGAAGGAATTCACACATCGTGAAAGAAAAATCATGCACTGCAAGAAATGGAAATCGTGCATTCGAAGAGTAATATTTACACATCGACATCAACTACATCTTTTATTTGGCAAGAGTAAACACCAAGAAAATCATCGAAGACGACATCAAGAAAAATATCTTCACACTACATCAACTTTTATTTATTTCGTAATCAAATGAAGACTACATTGAAACTTATATTGCAAATGTAATACATGAGCTTTATTTGCTTACATCAAACCCAATGTAGTTGACGACAAATATGAAAGAGAGCGACTAAATGTCAACATGGTAAAATACACTATCTCACATTTGAATTGCATTTTTATGCTAATGAGTTTTTCTTAGTCTTTGTCGAGAGCATCTAAAAGGATGAATTTTCCACAAAAAAAAAAAACCACAGGTGCGGACGACATCAAAAAGGATGTAGCACAACGTGGAACTTTTTCTTAGCAGCAAACTGGGACATAGTCCAAAGAGGAGTGTCAAACTCTTAGGGCGCAAGAAGAGTAGATACGTCCACCCCAATCAACCCACACCCATATTAGAAAGAATGTGGATTTTCTTTAGATTTCTTTCGGTCTCGCATCCGGAATTTTGGTCTGGCAGAAGCAAGTTTCTAGTCTGAGTGATAATACACCAAGATCTTTGAAAATTACGTCCGTGTAAGTTCTTAATTATGCGCGTGAAGTGCACCACATTCATGGCTAAGAGGTTAC
This sequence comes from Solanum lycopersicoides, assembly GCA_022817965.1. NCBI lineage: Eukaryota > Viridiplantae > Streptophyta > Magnoliopsida > Solanales > Solanaceae > Solanum > Solanum lycopersicoides. The sequence goes on along the minus strand of JAJJBR010001428.1, from coordinate 116,579 downwards.
AAGCCTGCTTTTCATACTCGATTTATTTGTCACTAATCCAGAACCAAAGATTATCTAGCATAATAGATTTCCTTTTCAACCGTCACGTCGAACTACAAACATCCTGACTCCTAAGGATTTAAGGATATGTAGGCGGATTAAATGTTCAAAACTCGGCTGTATTCCAATATTCACTCTTAAATCTTATTCTCGAGCATTTCGGTCCCTTCATAATTCGGTATCGGGGTGGCTTTTGAATTCTTTCAAAATCGTCCGTCAAATCAAGCATATCGAACTACAAGTGGCCTGAGTTCTCATGTAGCCTGAGATATGTAGGAAGCCCATTTTCAGGGTTCAACCATAATTTTTAAAGTACGTACCAAATCTCATTCTTACAGATGAGTATCTGGTCGGTCAAAATTGGCTTGATCAATTTGTTTTTCCTCGAATTTCTTGCATCAATCCAAGAAAAATGAGGGACAGTTGTTGACACCCAATTTTGGACCTCGTCGATGATAATTAATTCTCGAGCCTCTTGATTTCCAAACGAGTTGAAATAATTGACGTTATAAAAATCAAAGATTTCTTTTAGTCATTTGTTAAAGTTGTTTTAGCCGTTTATAATCTTTAAATTTTTATATACATCGATATATACCTATACATATATATTACGCTTAATTTATTTTATAAAATATCCAAAAATTGTATCAAAAGCTTTTAGTCTTGCTTAACGTTTTTTTTAGTTTTGGTAGCTCATAGTTTGGATCCTTATTTTATAGCTAAACTTATTATTTTTTCTTGTCATATTTTAAGTAGTATACATGTTTCATAATTTAATATATTAATTAATTTATTTTATAAATATTCAAAAATTGTCTCGAAGGGATTTTGGTTTTACTTAATACTTTATCGAATTGTTTTGTGTAGATTGTTGGTTTACATTTTTGAGTCATTAGTTTATAATTTAGTCAATTATTTTATCTTGTTAAAAATTAAGAAACTTACTAATTAATTGATTTATGTTACTTTTAGCCAAAAATTGTAACTCATTTTTTGTTAAGACCCAAGGTTGGGCCATCTGTTGGTCAAGTTCCCAGCCCAGCTTAAATCACAATTTTGGCCAACCTCCTCTCCTAATATCCAAATAACCCCAGGCCAAAATATTGCCACCCCAGCCCAATTAATCCCAACCCAACTCCCTCCTTAACCCGACCAATATTTATTTCTCTTTCCTTTAAGCAGAGCAAAAACCAAAGTAAAAGGTGAATTTCCCAGAAAGTGTGATGCTCCGAAGTAGATCGATACACGCGTATCAGCAGCAAACCAACCTGATTATCGTCTTCCTCACGCGTAAGCGGACGAAACCAAAATCTCGGCGCGTCCGAGTCCAGGCACGCGAATCGTGTCGCCTTCTCCCTTTCTCTTCCCCCTTACTTGCTTCTACGAGATTTGCAAGAAGAACAGCAGGCACGTGAATCGTCCTTGCCATTGTGGGATCACTCCACGTTGCCTCAAGGATATTTGTGATCGATCCCAAGCGTTCGTCCTTTATCCCTTTGCGGAATGGAACGAACATTCGGGAAAAAGGTGTTCCTCCCAACTTGGTGCAAGAATTTGGATTTCAAAATTTTAATGGAACCAAGGATTTGTTGGGTTTTATTTGCCCTGATTTCTTACCATAAATAGGTTTTCTTTTTAGGAAAAGATTTTGGATTGACTAGTCCTTTTTCTTGTAGGAAAAGGTTTAGGACTCTATTAATAGAGGCATGTTCCTTCTAACTTAATCAGCATTCACAATGTAGTCTTAAGGGCTTTGAGAGTTTGGGTTAGGGGGAGAATTTGTGGGTCTCAAGATTGATACGTTATCACTTGTGTGAACCTCCCATGTATTCCGAGTGAATTGGTTGAGGTTGTTTCTCTCTGTATTTTGTACTCTCATATTTATAGTGGATTGCTTATCTCCTTTGTGGACGTAGGTCGATTGACCGAACCACGTTAAATCTTTGTGTCTTTTGGTGTATTTCTCGTTGTCTTCTTACTCGTGGTCTTTCGAGGTTCGCTTTGCTATCTTCCGCGTTTACACATGCTTATTTTTTATCCTAACAAGTGGTATCAGAGCCAGATTCAATTATGGAGTCAAGTTCAGTGGTTTGATAAATGATGATTGAACCAGGTTAGAAAGAGGTGTTCATCTTGGCGGGTATAGTTCTAGCAGCAACCTGTTTGACAGTAATGAAGATTCTGTTGGAGAAACTGTTTCAGAGAGGTTCTATGTGTTGAGACATAAATTTTGCAAAGGAGATTATGGAGAGGAGAAGCAAGTTGTTGAAGATTAAGTGAAGAAGGTGGACAAATTTATTTTGTCAGAAATTCAGGCCAAGGGGGAGATTTTTTGGGTTTTATTTGCCCTGATTTCTTACCATAAATAGGTTTTCCTTTTAGGAAAATGTTTTGGATTGACTAGTCATTTTTCTTGTAGGAAAAGGTTTAAGACTCTATAAATAGAGGCATGTTTCTTCTAACTTAATCAACATTCACAATGTAGTCTTAAGGGCTTTGAGAGTTTTGGTTAGGGGAGAATTTGTTGGGGTCACAAGCTTGATACGTTATCACTTGTGTAAACCTCCCATGTATTCCGAGTGAATTGGTTGAGGTTGTTTCTCTCTGTGTTTTGTACTCTCATATTTATAGTGGATTGCTCATCTCCTTTGTGGACGTAGATCGATTGACCGAACCACGTTAAATCTTGTGTCTTTTGGTGTATTTCTCGTTGTCTTCTTACTCGTGGTCTTTCGAGGTTCGCTTTGCTAGATTCCGCATTTAGACCTGCTTATTTTCGATCCTTACAGGATTGATCCGGATTTTCACCTAAATTCGGAACCCTAATATCTCTCCTATAAATCTTCCCTTTCTATTTCGAAAAAATATTTTTTTTGTGAGAGAGGCGATTTTTGGGAGCAAGATTTTTGGAGAAAATTTTAGTTTGGGAATTTCTAGGAAACAAGAGGGGATTTTCTTTTTAAAAAAAATTGTCGGGGATTTTTTTTTTTTGAGAGTTGAAAGGAAAGTCTGGGAAAGATAAATGAAAGAGTTACAGGTTTCTTTTGAAATTCAGAATCAAAGTGTGGGATTTTCTGGCAGCAACCACTTAAGACTTGAAACTCTTAGACGGTTTTCTTTAGTCTCTTGAGCAGTAGGAAAGCTCTTCAATAGAGTCTAGTTCTACATCTCTATGTAGCTGCTCTAAATCAGATTCGTGCTCGAAGTCGTGGAAGCTCACTGACTCCTTGCTTGCCACTGTCCACTTCAGCTGCACCGGAAAAGGTAATACTTATCCTTTTTTCAGAATTCTTCTCATCTCCATTTACACCTCTGTGGGATATGTTTGATATTGGGAAAGCTCAGTTACATGGCTATTTGTTGATTAGTCACTATTGGCTGGTAGAAGATCCGATATGCACACGTTTTTCTCTGTCGTTTTTTTGTTTTAGTCAAAATATCAAGTTAAAAGTATCGTGAGTTTGTGCTAAATGTTGTGGGCTTTGTTTTCTCGGTTTTGAATATGCTGTGATTTTCCTTATTATTTGTTAGTTTGGTTATGCCGAGTCTCTCCTCGCGTCTTGTTGGAATACAGGTTGTACGTGACTTTTTTTAAATGTTTGTTGAAATAATAGTCGCTTAGCCTCCATTTAGCTGTTTAACGCTTATTTTCCTACGTGTTTTGTCCGTGCTTAAAGCTCAGTTAGTAGATTATATAGTCAAAGTCTTTTCCAGTTTACCTCGTCTAAATCTAGTCATATTTCTTTAATATGGTTTGAAGCTCATTTTCTTTTCCGTTTCCCTCCCTGTTTTGAACATGAAAGTTGATCATGTTAAGTCTTATTTTCTTACTACTGTTATTTCCTCTCGTCTTATGTTTTGATGTCCAGCATGATTGTCGTCTTGCACCTTTCAAATTGAATATCTATTAAAAGTAAAGCATGTTCCCTTTTTCTTCCCTTCTTAAATGAATTTGTATGAATGTTGGAGTCTTCTGTTTATTTATGTCATCCATGCACTATTTTATTAATATTATTTTGCGGATTCGTGCATGTGCCAAGCCTCAACTCCATTTTAGTATCTCATAGTCTGTTTTCTACATTCTCAAGCCCATAAAGTCATTATCTGCATTTTTTTATTATCACATGGAGTTTTGTTGTTTGTCGAGAAAATAAGATATTCTTCATGTGTACTACTTTGACAAGAATGAGTAAAATGGTTAGATAAACTGATTATTCCGATTCCGAGCCGCTGGAGTGTTCACTCATGTTAGCCTAACTTGTTTCATTCTTTTTTGGGACTATTTTTTTTATTTACTGCAAGCAAGCTAAAAAGAATCTTAACGTGCATCAAGTTTCACTTTTGAGATTGGTATTTGGTTCTGTTTCATTCTCCTCCTTTCTATGCTGTTTTGGGTTGTGATTTCGCCGCCAAAGATAATCTCTGGTTCAAGCCTTCGCTTTGTATCGTGTAATATATTCCGTTTAAAATCGAGTGCTGCTTGTGAGTTGAGCGAGCACAATTATTATTTTTACATTTACCGTTTTGTTGCTTTGTTTTCCAAATCTTGTTTTGTCAAAGTCTGATTTGTAAGGTTATTCGGGACACTGTCTCTTTGGTGGTTTCCTTTTCATTTTGTGACCTGTCGACCCTTTAATCCAAAGGATTATTGCCTATGACTTTAGTTACTGTCTATATTCTTAATCGTGTACTTAATAAATGTCAATGTGAGAGTGTGCTTGAAAGCTTAGAATTAGCAGGAAGGTATCATTGGGTTCTTTTAAAAAAATTTGTGGTATTTATGAATATGCACATTTACCCAGCCTTTGTCATGTCTTTTGGATTTGTTAATTTAGTGTAAAATGAGTTGGCAAGCTGATTGTTCCGAGTTTGTTTAAGTGTTCAGTTCGTGTTGGCCTGATCTATTCTTTCTTCGGGTCCATTATTAGCTTTTATCTTTCACTGTGAAGCATGTTAAACTAATATTAAGGAATTAATTTGAGTCGTTTGTCCTCACTCTGCCTAGAACAATCCCTCCTTTATTTCTACCCTCTCTGACTTAATAATCGACATCCGAATAGTAGCTGCTCGTAAGTCGACTCGATAAAAAAAAACCAGAATCTTTTATTTATTTATGTATTTATTTGATAAGAATTTGGTTTGTTTGAGTCTGTTCTCTTTTTGTTTTAGCTACTCCTTTTCCAAAATTTGAATTGATCTAATGTTGTTACTTGGCTGTTGACGCTTAAAATAATGGCAATAATAAAAATTTAATTTCCCTCGGTCAATTTTCCCTTTTTTGATAGTTCATCTAGTTTAGGAGCTTCGCCAGGTTGTCACTGCCTTTCCTTCACAATGCTGGAAATTTATCTAATTGATTTGTAATGTCCGATATTAGCAGTATAGGACTTTTGAGTCTAGCTCATTTGTTTTCTTTCATTTTGGTTTTCCTGAAAAGATATTGATTTCCCTTTGTTTCTTCTTTCCTTTATTTGTTCATCATCATAGATAAGAATACTAAGTCTTCATCAATTTCTCTTTTTGATTTTTTTCTGAATGTTGTGCTGTTAATGGTTGACAACACGTGATGTTCCATTTATATATTTCCTTTATCTTAGCACTCATTCTCTTTTCCAAGAAAAATGCTAATTTCGTAATTTGTTGGTGTTTTGCATATAAAATCCGTCTGAGTTCGCTATGAACTTTCGTCTTCCCCTTGCATTTCGAGAAAACCATAAAGGCTCAAGTTTTCTTCATCGAGTCAAGCTCATGAAAATTGACGCATAGGTCCAGAAGTCGGAGAAATTCATAACAAGCCGAGAAATTGAAGAATTTTGGGCTAAGAAGCCCAAAATTATTTTCTAAATAATGTATTTTGTTATCTTTGAGCCTAAGCCCCTATTGTCGTTTCATTCCCGTATTTATCATTTATTACTGTATGATTAGTTTAGGACAGGTAGAAATGGGTCAAAAACCCCAAAGACAAAAAGGGGCCAAATACCGGTCCAGCAGTACAGTAACCGAATTTCGGCCCGACTCTCTCCCCCTCTCTCTTTTTTTACTTTGCGGTATATTTTTTGTTGTTGATTGTCGCTACTCTTAGGGTTAAAATCTCGAATTTCCGCAAAACGTCATCTCGTTTTAAATCACTTACCTGAATCAATCAAGTATAAAACTTTTAAAAAAAATTATTTTTGCAAATATCAATTAGATAATAAAATTGATACTTCTTTTCTCAAATGATTTTTTATAAATTTCATATCAAAAAAAATTTAATTAGACATTTTTGGCCAAATAAAGTTAGTTGCCGGAAAAATCGTGATTTAGCAAATATTTTAGGTGCCATAAAAATCTTTCTAAAATATAAATAGGAATCTGCGAACCTCCCTTTAAGTGTTCGAATTGATTTTCTGTTTAAGTCGTTGAAAACTAAGTTTTCTTGATTTTTCTTAAAAAATTAAATTGCGACTCTAAAAAGTCTAAAACTTCATAATTTTTTTTTCCTTTTCGAAAACATAAAACAATCACTATAAAAATTAACTTCAATTCATAACCTAGGGTTAGGGGAGAAGGGTTCATCATGTATTCTTCAAGAAATAGATTCAATTCCAACAATTTATGACCCTAGGCAGTCCATGAATGAATTAGAACAGTTAAGAGAAGTCTATCAATCAATAAATTCTTCAACTCCCATCAATTCATAAGCAAGATCTAAGATTCGGGGAAATTGAGGAAAGGATATGATCCACATGAAATTCCACCAATTAACATCAATTATCCAACAATCTACACTTAATTAGTAATAGGCAATCACAATTAATTATAATCAACCACCAATTTGAAGTTTGGAAGAAAACCTATTACAGGAAAACCCTTAGAATTGAGTGGTTTTGAAATCAACTTTGAAAGGACCTCTTGGGGAAAATAATCCAAATAGTGAAGAACTCACACCTTAATGAAGAGTGATCCATGAAATCCTAGAGAAATTGGTCTTTTTTCTCAAGCTTTATTTCTTCATCAATGCAGAATTTAGGGATAGAGAAATAGAGAGAGGTTAGAGATTTTGGTTTTTTTTTGACGAATTGATTGAAGTGAGTAAAAATGACTTAAAACTGACCCTTAATTAATATATTTTCACCCCTTAAATTACCCAAAAGATCCCTCACTTATTTGGGTCTTTTTGAGAAGTCAAATTGACTAAAATACGACACTAACGAATCGAAGAAGTGGATGCGCTTTGCGTGGTGAATTTCACATTTATTTTTTAAATCTCTATTGTGGCAGTGAGGCTCGTGGAGGTCCCGTGTCGCGAGGAATCTTTTTGTCCTCCTCATGTTGGCTGCGCGCAGGCTGCTTTGGCGGCCTGCTCGCCCATGTTCGGGTCCTCCTCAAGGAACCTTCAGGGGGTCTTTGGAGATTTTTTACTGGACGTTTGGACCTTTTATACTGTATTTTACCTTTTTAAAGTCTTTTTACAAGTTTTAGACTTCATATGACCTTCCTAAATCTTCACCAAATATAGGGACGTCAACTAGTTTCATTTAGCTTGTTTCCGGAAGTCAAGGTCTTTCGTTGGCGTCTTCGCTCTTAAACTTCTTAAATGACTTATAAACATTTATTTAGGTCTTAAAAAAGTGTTACAAACCTTATACTAATATTTCAGGCACTAGATTGGGTCTTGATCTTTCGGAGTGTTACATTATCCCCCTGTTAGGAACATTCATCATCGAATGACACTAAAATCTTTTTAAGGGAAAGGATAGACTCAATACTAGCAGACCAACCAACAATATACAAAATAAACATGAGTTACAACTCAAGGAGTGTTTCACAACTACATTCAACAAATAATCATGACATTTACACAAGTAACTCAAAACATCAATTTTTACACCTAGGGGCTCAAAGTCGCAACATGAGGAATTTCCTTCTCACATCAAGATGAGCTCAACATATAATTAAAGAGTCAACTATACCAAAATTACTTTCTCAATATATCAACATGCTCAATATCACTTCATGAAGGCAACAATATATCAAATACACAAATAGTTCAAATGAAGCAAAAGATCATTTTCGCATGATAATTCATTTTAGCATACACCATTTACCATAAATATGAATAACTTTGCAAACCAAGTCAAATTCAAATTAACTCATTATTTTAATTATTAATAGGAATAACTAACCTTATTTAGAAAAGAGATGAGGATAACGGGACTTCATGTCGGCCTCAACCTCCAAAGTTGCTCCCTTAACTAGGTGGTTTCCCAATAACACCTTTACAGAGGCCACCTCTTTGGTCCTCAACTTCTTCTCTGGTCGATAAAGGATTTCCATTGGAACATCTTCATAGGAGAGGTTCTCATCCACTCCTAGACCCTCAATAGGATGAATGCACTCGGGGTCACCAATGCACTTCTTTAGCATGGATACATGTAAAACTAGGTGAATCAAAGTTAGCTCACTAGGTAATCTAAACTCGTATACCACCTCGCCAACCCTTTGAAAAGTTTTATAGGGACCCACATAACGAGGACTTAACTTCCCTTTCTTGCAAAACATCATTACCCCTTTCATGGGTGAAATTTTCAAGTGCACGTTATCGCCTTCTTGAAATTCTAATTATCTTCTCCTATTATCGGCATCAGACTTTTTCCGGCTATAGGTTGTTTTCAATCGGTCCCTTATAATATGAACTCTCTTTAAAGCATCATAGACCAATTCAAGACCAAAAACTGAATAACTCGCCAACTTTAAACCATCCCACTGGAGATCTACATGTCCTACCATATAAAACTTCAAAAGGAACCATGACTATAGATGAATGGTAGCTATTGTTATAAGAGAACTTCAGCAATGGCCAGTGATCATCCCAACTTCCCTTGAAGTTAATGACACAATCTCTAAGCATATCATAAATAGTTTAACCAGTACGCTCCACTTGACCATCTGTTTGAGGATGAAAAGCGGTGCTTAACTTTACTCTTGTACCGAACTCTTTTTGAAACGATATAAAAAATCTAGATGAGAATTGTGCGCCCCTATCTGATATAATGGATAACGGAATACCATGAAGACTCATAATCTCAACTATCATATCTTTGCATAATCCTCCGTCATGTAAGTGGACTTAACGGGAATAAAATGAGTGAATTTGGTCAATCTATCCACCACCACCCATATAGAGTCATTTTGCGTTCGGGTCCTAGGCAAACCCACTACAAAATCAATGTTAATGTCTTTCCACTTCCAGGTGGGAATTTGGATTTCTTGAAGTAATCTACTCGGCTTTAAGTGTTCGGCTTTTACTTGTTATCCATTTGAACACTTTGCAACAAACTCTGCTATATCCCTTTTCAAGCCATTCCACCAAAACACTTATCTAAGGTAATGATACATCTTAGTAGAACCCTGATGAATCGAACAACGGGAACCATGAGCTTCCTCTAGGATTAGATTTCTCAAATCATCCACATTGGGTACATATAACCTTCGTTGGTACCTAATCACACCATCCCCCCTTAGGAGAATGACGAATTAATCTTACAAAGAATCGATTCCTTCAACTCCATCAATAATGAATCAAGTTGTTGCTTACACATCACCTCAACCACCAAAGACGATCCGAATTTATGATGGACCATAAAACCACCATTAGAAGAACCTTCCAATCGAACTCCCAAATGAGCCAACCTATAAATATCTCTCACTAGGTCTTTCTTGCTCTCCTAAAATTGAGACGCACTACCCATGGTCATACGACTAAGATCATCCCAACCACATTGGCTTTACCGGGGTGATAGAAAACACGCATGTCGTAATCTTTCAATAAGTCTAACCATCTTCCTTGTCGGAGATTCAACTCTTTTTGGGTAAACACTTATTGAAGACTCTTATGGTCGGTATACACATCAACATGAATCCCATATAGATAATGAATCAATATTTTTCAAGGCAAACACAACGCCGCTTGGTCAAGATCATGTGTTGGGTAGTTCTTCTTATGAATCTTGAGTTGTCTAGAGGCATAGGCTATAAACATCCCATGTTGCATAAGGACACAACCCAAACAAATTTGAGATGCATCACAATATACCACAAAATGCTTGGTACCCTCCGGTAAGGTCAACACCGGAGCGGAGGTAAGCCTATCTTTCAACATTTTGAACCTTCTTTCACAAGCCTCCGAACACCGAAACTTCACATTCTTTTGGGTCAAGGTAATCAAAGGAGACGAAGTGGATGCAAAATCATCCACAAACCTCCTATAGAACCCGGCTACACCCAAGAAACTTCTCGAATCTTCCTCTACCCTTCACTAAATATGATATGACCAAGAAAAGACACCGACCTCAACCAAAACTCACATTTGCTATAGTTGGCAAAAAGTTGGTGTTCTTTAAGGATTTGCAAAACACCTCTTAAATGGTCCATATGCTCACCCTCATTCTTCGAATATACCAAGATTTCATCTATGAAGACAATCACAAAGGAATCTATGTAGTTCCAAAACACCTTATTCATTACAATTATTTTCCTTTAACCTATATGATTAGCTTGATCCCGAAGCTACATTGTCATTTGTAACCCCTCTTATATCCATGAAATTTGAAATACTACCGACATATTAGACGAACCTTTTTCGGTTTCTACCCCGGTGGATGATTCCGTGGTGGTTAGGAGAGTCTATAAAGGCTGTCCTATTTCATTGCCCAATAGAGTTACATTAGCTGACTTTATAGAACTTGACATGATAGATTTTGATATTATATTTGGTATGGATTGGTTGCATGCTTTCTTTGCCTCTATTTATTGTTGGACAAGGCTAGTGAATTTCAATTTCCAAATAAACCCATTTTTGAGTGGAAGGGAGGAAACTTAAATCCTATGGTTAAGATCATTTCGTGTCTAAACGCTTGCACGTTGATTGCAAAGAGTTGTCTCTATGACATAGTTAGAGTTAGGGATCTTGAATCTGAAGTCCCTTCTTTAGATTCGGTACCCGCGATGAGGGAGTCTACGGAGGTCTTCCCCGATGATCTTCCCGGAATCTCTCCCGAGCGGGAAATTTACTTTGGTATAGATCTATTACAAGATACACAACCTATTTCGATCCCTCCTTATCGGATGGTCCCGGCCGAGTTGAAAGAACTAAAAGCTCAACTCAAAGATTTGTTAGATAAGGGCATTATTGTCAAACCCGGAAAGTACACCCTAGATGCGACCAACATCGTCGTCCTCTCACAGGTCTCACACAAGAGTCTTAGCATTCGTCATAACATGTCATCAGTTAAAATTTGCAGAAACTTAAAATTTTTGAATACTATGTGAAGTACACATAGACTTCATACTTAAAATTGATATTAATATACGATATTTTATAAACTTGTCTCATATGTATAAAACCATCTAATGAGTACGAATCTGGCTTAGCCAATAAATAGTCAATATTCCATATAGGCCTTAATACAAAAGAATCCAAAGAACATAAACGGAAATAGAATATTCTTACAACTACTAAAGTCTTCATAAACTAGAATATGAAAGATAGCATCCCCGAACATGAGTACCTACCAACACTTGGAGAAAGAGTTCCAAGCTTCTTCAATTGACCCTCTTAATCTTCAATGGCCGGACCCTACATTTGTAGTAATATAAAGTAATGAGGTTAGTATGCCACATGTACTAAGTATGTGTATATGCATATAACATTTAAGGACATCCATGAAAAAGGATCATTTATCATTTCTTTAGAAAGCATGCAAATTCATGTGAATGTATTCCATGCACATACCATAGAACCTATACAAATTAAGGACTTCATCAGCATTAAACGTTATCATAATCAAAGACATATTATCATAGAGTCATGTAATAATTTCATATTCAAAAGATCATAGAACATAACATACAAAACACTTACCAATGATCCCATTCCCAACCTAAAGTGCAATGGTCATGTGAAGCCCCATAACCCCACACAACTGAGTAGGTAAGATACGAGACCATAAGAAAGCTTTACTTCATATAACTTGTAACATAAGTAGTCAACACCTCATAAAGCAATATAGACAAACAACATGTTCGTTAACGTAACGAACTTCATATTAGAGTAAAAACAACATGTATCATAAGCATCATACCTTTTATATTATCATATTACATAAAAAAAAGCTCCTAGGACTTCACTTAGAGTCAAATTGTTCAATGTCTAGGTAGAGTCCCATACCCCTACCTATAATAAGTAGACTGCTCAAGTCACCCTAGTCAATGTCCATTTACTTGTCTTTCATTTTAAATGAGGGAACATTCACCTTAACCGACATAGACCATGTGAGATAAATATAGAATCCGTTGTCATAAAACGCTACACCAAAAGAAGGTGGTCTACTGGCCAAAGTAGAACAAAACATGACATAATTTTCTAGGTGGATCCACTAGCTAGTATCCTATGGTGGCAACATAGTTCAAGAACTAGGAGATATATTAGACACCCATAGTTCCACATTACATGACAACCTATATCTCATGAGAGTCATTGTGAACCTACCTTCCAACTAGCGAAGGGATACCTCTCATATCTAGTCCATCGGTGCTTAGCTTAAGTCCCTTTCTCTAGTAACGTTTAAGTTGTCTTTTATCATAAACATATCATAGGTCATAGGAGATTAAATACTTGTATAAACATGATCATGATCTCTATAGGATTATATGAGAATTTCCTTTCATCATAATCCTTCGTATGTGATATTAACATAACATAATCACTTTGTGTAAAGCATACAAGAGGATATCATAAACTTGCATTTTAGTATTCTAATCATGATCTCATATTTAGCATGTTCATAGTCCAACATATATTCATAGAAACATCATGCATACTTCATTAGTATATTATCATCATTCATAGGATAATATAAACATCATAGAGAAATCACAATTGTAGAAGACTTACCTCTTGCTTCTAAGTACCTTATTCAAGAACTTACATTCAATTTTTAATAATCATAATAATAAAATAATGAAATACTCAATAGGATAATCAATACCAACTCTTCAAGTCATATACAAGATCAATTCATAATATAGGGTATGGGAAAGGGTCATCAAAAGTTCATTCAAGTCATAGTTCCAATACCAACGTTTACATGTTATCAAGTAGTAATTACAACCCATTCAAAACCATCAATTAGATAAAAACATGCATCACACAAAATTCAAACATTACTAACCACATACTTATCAATCCGTGTGAAATCAACCCTAGAGAACAATTACTTTTCATTGAAAATCATGAATCTAGAGTTAGGAAGAAAATCCGTTGTGTAGAGTAAAAATCCTAGAATTTGAATTTCTTGAAAACTATCTTTGAAATGACCTCTTAGGGAAAGGAATACTAAGAGTGAAAAACCCATACCTTATAAACGAATAATACACGAAATTTTATTGGAAACTTTGAAGCCTTTGTCTTCTTCCTTAATCTCTTCGTGTTCTTCAATGAAGTTTGGAAAAGAGAGTTTTTTTTTTAGAGAGATGGGGAATTGCGTTTGAATCTGATTTGGACGTTTAAAAAGTGGTCTGAAACTGACCTAGTTTCCATATATAGTCGTCCTAAAAAAATACCCAAAAGACCCTTCACTTAAATGTGTGTTTTATGAAGTTAAATTACCAAAAATACAACTTTAACAATTATGGGAAGTTGCTAGCATCGTGGGGCCAATTTCCGTTATTTTCAAAAAATTTGGATCGAGGGAGTTAGGGGCGTGTCAGCCTCGCGTCGCGAGGATGACTCTCAATTCTTTAGGGAGTATCCTGCGTGGAGTCTGTGTCTCGCACACCTCATGCTCCAAACTTGTTCGCGCAGGCTGCTTTGGCAGCTTGCCTACACATGTTGGGGTCCTCCTAAAGAACCTTCGGGTGGTCCTTGTGGTGTTGTTACCGGACGTTTGGACCCTTTGTACTGAATATTACCTATCCAAGGTCTTTTTACAAGTTTTTGAATTCATTTGACACCTCGGAACCTTCACCAAACATAGGGACGTCAACTAGTTTAATTTAGCTAGTTTTCGGACGTCAAGGTCTTTCTTTGTAGTTTTGGCTCAAACCTTTTCTAAATGATCTTGTTACACTAATATAGATCTGGAAACATCATTTTGAACATTATTTGATATATTACTCTCTAGTCTAAGTCATGGAATTTCCGGAGTATTACATTATCCCCCCCCCCCTTAGGAACATTCATCCCCGAATGACACTTGAGTTCACTGTAAAGAAGTTCAAATTTTTACAAAATTCCATTTTTCATGGATGGAGGTTTCAATGAGTATGAGAATGATGTTAATAGGCATGTTTAATGTTGTAGAAGGTAGTTCCTCCACAAAATGAAGAAATGAAAGTGAGTTTTGATTTTGTGAAGTTTTCCAAAGTTGTTTGTGTTACAGTGATGATCACTGTAAAAATCTTCATTTTGACAAAAAGTTGCTTTGTCATGAATTGTGGCTTCAATGGGTGTAAAATTGTTGTATTTGAGCATGTTTAATGTTGTAGAAGTTAGTTCCTTCATAACTGAAGTATAAGAGCGGATTCTGAAATGTGAAAGTTGTTACAAAGTGCTTGTGTTACAAAGTGTTTGAAAATGTGAAATTATGGTCCTTGTTAGTTAGTGCGTTGACTATGAATGTTTTGAACTTAATGTGATGTGTAATGTGATTCTAATTGATTCCTTGATGGTCTTAAAGAGTTTAGTGTCATTCGAGGATGAATGTAATTCCAAGTGGGGGAGAATGTAACACCCTAAAACGAACAAAGGTGAACTAGAGCTTCGTGATTGTTTCATGAGTTAATTTTAAGTTAAAATTATTTATGTTGATGTTATTAGTCAGTGTGTAAAGTTTGGTTAAGTTTTGAGGTCAAACGTCCGAGAACGTCCATGACGTTCGCAAAGTGTGCCTTAGAAAGTGCTTGTGTGTCTTGATGTGTTTGAGTGTGTTTTACGTGTTCGTTTTGTTTGAAATTGGTGTGGGATTTTCCTAAGACTTAGAAGACTATGTTTAAGGGTTTAACGTCCGGGTACGACCCCACCTATGACCCACGGGGGGCCCTAGAACAGTACCCCATCTCTTGGCAAGAAGCTGCCAAGAACTGACCAAACGACAACCCAAGGGACGGTCCGTTTTTTAACAAACGGTCCGTCGACTATGGGCGTGGACTGGACTTTAAAGGCAGTCTATCCTGATATTAAATGAGTCTAAGTCCCAAGCAACGATCCCCCACCAACCGGCCATCGATGGACAAATGGTTGTTGGTTGGAGCTGTCTGTGATGCAGTCAAAAAGCTGTAATTTTCAGCCAAGTCTTGGGGTGTTTGGTAAATCAACTCCCAAGTCATTTATGAACCTAGGAAGTTATATTTAGGGTATTTTAGGTAAATTAAAGTGTTTCAAACCGTAAGACCTAATTTGATACTTCATTTCCTCAAACCCAAAACCCTTCTCTCTTAAAAGACTCTCTCAAACTCCATCGAAGTTAAAAGTCAAGAAGGATCTAGGAGGGCTGTTGGTGGTCGAGTTCTTCATTAAAATCACTGAGGTTTCTTCTACTTAAGGTATGGTAGTCATCCTTGAACTCTCTTCCGTTCAAGGAGCCACTTCTAAGGAATTTCAAAAGAGGTTTTTAAACCCTAACTTCTTCTATCTTTTACTCTAAGTATGGGTATTGCATGAAAACTTTTCTAATGATTCAAATATGATGTTTCTAATGTTAGTTGGTGATTTTAATGCTAAAGCTTCCATTAAATCACGTTAAAGCTTTTTATTATTATTATCAAATTTTGGCTTAAGAAATGGGTTAAATGAGCTTGATTTTGCAGTCTTTAAGCTTTGTTCTACTTGTGTTGTTATAAATGTTTAGCTACTGCCCTAAGGACTAAATTATGATGAATTGTTGAGAAAATGTTATAGGTGATGAAAGCTTGGATTAAAGGGTAAGTTGGTTATGTAGTTTAACTTTAGTTATTAAATGATCTTGA
The DNA here is from genome assembly GCA_022817965.1 of Solanum lycopersicoides. Lineage (NCBI taxonomy): Eukaryota > Viridiplantae > Streptophyta > Magnoliopsida > Solanales > Solanaceae > Solanum > Solanum lycopersicoides. Next base: position 100,532 of record JAJJBR010001428.1, on the reverse strand, counting down.
GTGGTATCGTCCACCTTTGGTGGCGATGTTTACTTGAAGTATATTAATGTGAAGTTACTTGTGTATTGTGAATGAGGCCATAAAGGAATAATATGTGAATTAAGATGAATTGATCCTATTCTTGCAAATGTGCTTTATGAAGCTTATTATGTGAAGTAGGCTATGCCTAAATGAAGTATATGATTATGTGAAGTATGTTAAAGCGTGATGTGATGAATGGAGGTCTAAGCATGTATAGAATTGAATGTAAATGAAATGATGCTTATGTGCAATGTGTGCCCACATGTACACACATACACACACTTTGAATGAATGAATGGATTAAGTTAAAGAATGTGAATGAAAAGAGGAGTTTTGGGGTGAACGCTCTTCGTGACTTGAGATAAAGTGTTTAGTAGCAACATCATTATCTCCCAAGAGCTGTCTAATGTAGGTTGTAGGATGGATACTCTTCATGAGTTGATATGTGGTGTCCAAAAGTTATCCTTGACCTTTAGTAATAAATGTTGAGAATCCGTGGGGATTTATGCTTAGCACCGAGAGGATATGAAGAAGGGGTTGTTACTATGAGTTTAGAAGTTGTATTCCAATGTACCTCTTGAGATGAGTACTCATCGTTAGTAGAGAATGAGTTACATAGTAGCAATCTCCTTATCCCTTAACTATGCGCCCGCATAGGTCTAGCTATTGGGAAAGCTATGTAAAAGGTAAAAGAAAAGACCTCACTCTAGGAAAGTGGGGGGAACCTTCTACGATAAGGGAAATATCAAGATTCCATGTTTAGCTTTCATGGTCTATGTCGGTTAAGCTAACCCCCACAAAAGTGATTAAAGTGCTAAGTCTTCTAAAAGAGTGTACTACTTAGGGTAGGTAGTTGAATGGGACGCTATCTATCAATTGCACTAGGTAGGCATTCCAAAAGGGAAGTCTTGGTGAGTCTTACATGAATTGAATGAACTAAGTCTCCTAAAAGAACGTACTATTTAGCGTAGGTGGTTGTATGGGATGGTATCTATCCATTGCACTAAGTACACCTTGTGAAAGGGGAGACTTGGTGAGTCTTATATGAATTGAATGAGCTAAGTCTTCTAAAAGACTGTACTACTTAGGGTAGGTGGTGGAATGGGACGCCATCTACTCATTGCATCAAGTAGGCATTCCGAAAGGAAAGTCTTGGTATGTTGTTTGAGTTTTCTTCTAATGTTTTTTTTCATTGAGTGGGGGCTTGTGCTCCCGAGGCGAGTAAGCATAGACGGGGTAGTCTTAGGGATAACCTATGTGTGTATTGAAGGAGGTGTATGGGCGTTTCATTCATTTTCTAACTTGGTGAGTATAAGGATAAACTTAGCTAGGGAAACTCCTACGGAAATGAGTTCACTTCTTCTTGGCTTGACTTTGGGAGTTCACTGTTTTGGCATAAAATGAATTAGTTCACTGTAATGTTCAAAATGATTCAGTATAATTTTGGTAAGTTTACTGTAAAATGGTCCTTTTGTAAAAAAATTATGGAAATACTTCTCTAAGTGTTAAATGATGATTCTTATGTTGTTTTAATTGTATATTCATGAAGGTTTTACTTATTTGGCATGAAAGGTTATTTTACTAAAATGTCCCTTTTTACACGTTTTTGCATATGCCATACTTAGTACATTATTTGTACTAACCCCATACTTTTCAATATTTATAAGTAAAGGTTTGGAAAAAAGGTTGAATTTAGAAGACAAACTTGGGAAAGACTCTCTCAAGACTAAGTATGTCATCATATATTCGAGGGCATAGTTCTATTTCTTAGTTCCTTTATTTAAGACTTGTTATGTACTTCTTTAAATGTAAAGGGTCGTGTCCCTAAGATGTTATGTCGTGTATTTAAGTTGGCTTGTGACGATAAGATTTTCTTAATATTTATGAAAGAATTCCTTTTTATATTAAATGTTATGGAAAGTTTTAATTCCGCACTACTTTTCACGTCTTATGTAATGGACGATAGTTAAAGGGCTTGTATAAGACTCCAAAGGGTCAAGTACGCCTTGTGACGATCCAAGGGTCCTCCCTAACTTATAAGGGGGACTTTCTGTTCGTGACACTCACCCTAAGTTGGTGATATCCCGACCTCAAATCAATCTTAGAAAAGTAGCTTGCCCCTTGGAGTTGATCAAACAAGTCGTCAATCCGACGGAGAGGATACTTGTTCTTAATGGTCACTTTATTGAATTGTCGGTAGTCAATACACTTCCTAAGTGACACATCCTTCTTTTTCACAAACAATACCGGATCACCCCATGGAGAAATACTAGGACGAATTAAACCCTTGTCTAGTAAATCCTTCTGTTGAACCTTCAACTCCTTCAATTTCGGTCAGAGCCATCCTATAAGGAGGAACTGAAATGGGGTTCGTATCTGGTAGCAAGTCAATACAAAAATCAACTTCCCATTCCGGAGGGATTCAGGGAAGATCATTGGAAAAGACCTTCGGAAATTCCCTCACTACGGAGACCAATTCAATGGGAGGATTTTCAGAGTCTAAATCTTTCACTCTTACAATATGGTATAGACACCCTTTAGAGATTATCTTACAAGCCTTTAGACAATAAATGATACGATCTCTAGGAATAGAACTTCCCCCATTCCACTCTAGCACGGGTTCATTAGGAATGTTAAACTTGACAACTCTAGTCCTACAATCAATGGTAGCAAAACAAGAATGCAACCAATCAATACCAAAAATAACATCAAAATCAACCATATCGACTTCTACTAATTCAACATGAGTAAATATATTAAGCAAAATTATAGGACAATTTCTATATACAGTCTTTCCAACAACTCAGTCACCCACCGGGGTAGTCACCATAAATGGTTCATTCAAGATAGTGGGCAAAATGTCAAACTTTCTAGCTACAAAAGGAGTAACAAAAGACAATGTAGCAACCGGATCAAGTAAAGCATATACATCAATAGAGAAGACTTTTAACATACCGATCACCACATCAGGAGAACTCTCTTGTTTACCCTTAGAACGGACCACATAAAAACAATTCTTCTTTGGAGCATCAACATTTGAACCACTCGTGTCACAACCGGAATCTAGACCCCGGACGAGACCGGCGTCGTTGATCTCTCAGAGGTCGCAGACAAGCCTACTTACGTCATTCTTACTTCATCAAGGTTAATCTTAGCGGAAAATTTTAAACTTTTTGTTTCTTAACATGCATAAAGGTCATGCTACTTACATTCATAATGTTCACAATCAACCATCTAACATTAAGATTATCAACTAAAAGAAATAGTTCAATACTGCATTAAATGTATAATTGCCAAAATGGCACCAATACAATGTCTGAATAAAAACGGAAAGAAACAATAGTGGAACATACTCACTAGCTAAAGACTGCATCTAAGTTAGATAGTAACGGTAGACATCCTCGAAAGCATGAGGGCCTACCAAGTCCGGATGAAAGCTCCACGTCCGAATAGCTGCAACGTCAACCTGTAAGCTCTAGTGTCCACTTGTGCCTGCACCTAAAAATATAGAGTTGTATGGGATTAGTACACACTTGTACTAAGTATGGGTATATTCAAGCACACACCAAGGACATGCATGAGTAAGAATATCTATTTCTTAAAAACATGATTATGGAAAGTCAAGTCAGTGGACTTGCCAAATTGGAATTAGGAAAGTTAGCGAGCTTTCCAAATTTAGATTAGAAAAGTTAGTGAGCTTTCCAAATTTGGATATGGAAAGTTATGCCATGAGAGTAACATGCATCATCATACTTATCATATTGAACACAACACATAACATCTTACACATAGCACATATCATATTGCATATAGCACATAACATCTTTCATATCATTCATTCATATTCCATGAGACCTTGGAATCATCGACTTAACATCAAGACTTCCCAAAATGAGGGCTCAACAAATGGGACCTCAACTAGGGAGCCTTCTTTAGCAAACACAGAGTCTGCTTCATTCATTCATACGTACTTCATATCATTCATTCATAAGCTAGTGTAAACACCAGCTATACCTAGGATGTAATTTAAGACTCTCATCGGGTTTGCTGTGCAATGATCAAGAATAACCTAGTGTTATTACTTAAGTCTAGATCACCTCTTGATTATCCTATCCTAACACCTTTGGTATCATTCATTTCATTATGTGTATCATTTGAGGCTGACCTCATTCATTCATTGGGAACTTTAACTTTAACCGACATAGATCATGTGAGCATCATGAAATCTAGTGTCTCCCCCACAGCTAAAAGAGGTGGAATCACCGGCCAAAGTGACCCAAAATATGCTAGCGTACATGGGAATTGAACCCCGCCAGATCCCTATATTGGTAGTATAGGTTTGAAGACTAGGAGATATAAGGAGACCCATACCCGGCATGCCGGACAGTCTCATCTCATGAGATTTATGTGAACCTCCGCCCTTCCCGAAAGAAGGCATCATCGCTCATAGCTAGTCTATCGGTGCTCAGTATAAAAGTTCCATTTCATTCAACTCATACGTCATGGAAGCTGGCTTCTAGTATGAGGACATCATAGCTCAATAGATGATTTCTCATCTCATCATTAGTATTAAGTATACATTATTCTCAATACTTTCATTAGAGCGTTCATAGAGACTGGTCTCTTCATTAACTTTACACTGTCATAGGTGAGTACGTTTTGGTAACATTTACTTAGGCTCATTTGACATTGCTCTCATCTTTCACATTAGCCTCTTATCATGTTGTCACCACATTCATTAACATTAGGACATTTGGTCTTTATAATTACTCACCCCTTATTACGTGAATGTTCATTTCATCATATGCTAATGCACTTGGCCATTTAGTGTGTTTCACACTCTTTGTTAACCCTTCTAGGGTTTCATCATTTCATTACATACATCTTAGGTCTAGTTATTTTTAAACGTATGTTAGACTTATGGGTCTATACATACAAGCCATGAGGCTTCATTCATAGTTCGTTTAAGTTATTCATATCTTCCAAAGATTATGTGGTACAAGACTTATGCATCTTCAATGTATGCCAAGATCTCGATTTCGATCTAAGTAGGCAGCATTATTCTTGAATATTTAATTCACGTATGACTTATGTATCAATACGGAATTTGGGCAAGGGAACCCGGTTTCGAATCCCTTGGATAACACTTACATTTCTTTTATTCATTTTGGTTTGATACATACGGCTTAGGGACCCAAGATTGAGCCCCAACGCCTTCATTTTAATTTTCCCTTGATTTCTCTCTTCCTTTTTCGCTCAATGGGACTAAGAGGATGTGGGATCGAACCCCCACAACCTCATTTACTTTTATTTTCATTGCTTTTAATTTCTCTCCTTTGGCCGAGGGGTTGTGCGTTCGAACCCCCACAGCCCCTCTTTAATTTCTTCTCCTTAACTCCCCTTAAATCTGTTTAAGAGGTCGTGGGTTCGATTCCCACACGCCTCCACCTTTAATTTTTTTTAATTTTCTCCTTAAATCTGCCTAAGAGGTCGTCGGTTCGATTCCCACACGCCTCCCCCTTTATTTTTCTTTTAATTTTCCTTAAATATGATTGAGAGGTGGTGGGTTTGAATCCCACTCCTCTCATTTCTTATTTTTTTTGTGTTACATTTTTCAGCCAATACCACGGTTCGAATCCCCTTCACCACATTCCTTTTTACTTCTTTATTTTCATGGTTTTTAACATGGTGAGGTCACGGGTTCAATCCTCCATGACCTTACTTGTTTTAATTCATTTTTCACAACATTTTGAACCCTCTTAACTTGACCGAAATTCATCACTTGAAGCTGGAAATTTTGTAGTTTTTTCAGCATCTTTTCATCAAGTTACACATTAGTTCTTAGGGAAATTTCATAGTGCATTTAGAACGTTTTAGGTACATTTTCATGGATTCGTTTAGCCAAGAGATTATCACTCAAATCAGCCACATTTCATCTCTTATGAACATCACGATTTATATAAATTTATGCACGTTATATAACAACCATAACATCACAATTATTTTGAGCCTTAACTCGAGAACACCTAGTCACAGTCATATTTTTGCACACACATGCACATAGTTTCGGAACACATAGGTTGTCATTCATACGATTTTAAACACACATTCATGAACATATTCTTTCACGAAAATACAATACACGCCTAATATCTACCAGCGAACATACTCAACCTACAAATCATTGGGAGCTAGTGACAGGGACATGCAACGGGGAACAAACCTAGTTTTCGGATTAGAATGTACTGAACCTTAGGGGGTCTCTTGGGAAAGGGACCAAGAGAGAAGAGAACCCATACCTTTTATGAAGTTCAAACCTTGAAGTTTCTGCCCAAACCTTCTCCAAAACTCACGTCCAAAACCAAGTTTCAACACCAAACTTTCGACGGAAAACCCTCCCTTTGCCTAACGTATTTTGCTTAGCGTTTGATTTTATTTTTCGTTGTGAGTTCTTCAAGTGTGAAGAACTTTAGTAAATTTTCTGTTCTTGTATGTTATTTTGGCAGAGAGAGAACACATGAGAAATAAGAGAGAATGGTCGTGGATGTTGAGGAGATAAACGTGAGAGAGTGAGAGTTTTATTAGGTTTAGGAGTCTAGTTTAGGACTTAGTCAAATAAGGTTTTATTAAATGGTTAAAAGATATGTTTTCCCTTTTATTTTAAATCACCTAATAAATAATAAATATTAATTAATTACATTAATTTATCAACTTAAATAAAAATAATTTAAATCATCGCTTCCACCTAGGTTCGAACCCGGGTGGAGCAAAACTTCACTCATAGAACCCATTTTCGGCCCTCTCTCCCCAAAATTCCCCTCCACCTTATTAATTAAATAATTTATTATATATTTAGAGTAATTACGATACTACCCTTAGCCTGGAAAAAGACCATTGTACCCCTACACCCTCCAAACCTAAGATTTTCCTTTTTTAAGTCCGGTAAAGACTCATTCGAGTAAATTTTCGTATTCGAGAGCCCTACATGGCTGGACACAACCTTTCCTAGCTCAACTAACTCCCCAAGTTGGTTGTATTGGCTATAGCAAAGGTTTCGAGGTCTGGTTCTATGCGCATATATCCGTGTGAACCCGGTCTAATTGTAGGCATTCTAGACCCATTAAGCATTACTTAGCATATCCATTTTTAGGGTTGTTACAACTGGCTTGTCCATTCCCTTGTCTTGCCCCATGAAATTTGGGCAATATCTAACCTTGTGACCACTTTTACCACATCCAAAGTCATTTTCCGTCCCAACAAGGAAATCACCATAATGCTTCTTGCCACACTTTCCACAAGTTGGCTTCTTGCATGGTGAATTAGTACCTCTTCCCTTTTGAGACATAGGGTTAGACACTCTATCATCACTAGCTCTTGGAAATTTTGATTGAACGTGATTGGAAAATCTCTTCTTGAACCTCGGTTTATCTTGGATTTCCGACATCCCCTTTGAAGAACCACTTTCAAAAGACTTGGCCCTCTTGGCCTCTCTATTCTTCCTCCTTAGTCTACTTTCTTCCACTTGTTGAGCATGAACCATGATATGAGAAATATTCATATTATCATTAAGCATAGCCGAACGACATTCTTCTACCAAGTCTTTGGACAACTCCGTAAGAAAATGACTCATCTCATCACTTGGGTTAGACACCAAGGATGGTGCATACTTGGACAATTTAGTGAATTTCAAGGAATATTCAAGTACACTCATACCTCCTTGATGAAGGTTGATGAATTCTTCCACATTAGTTTCCCTCAACTCTTCAGTAAAGAACAGATGAAGTAAGGCCTTCTTGAAGATCTCCCATGTCACCGGACCACCTCTTATTGCCCTATTATCCCTCCATTTTATGTACCAAGTTTTGGCCACAACTTTGAGTTGATAGGCCGCCAACTCAGACTTCTCAATTTTGGTTACACCCATACAATAGAGAATCTTATAGACCTCATCAAGGAAATCTTGAGTGTCTTCATCTGACTTTGAACCGAAGAACATGGGAGGGTTCATCCTTTTAAAATCACTTAGACGATAAGTCATACTAATAGCATGTGAAGGCATACGGGGTCCAACTTCCCGATTAACTTGAGTCGTCATGACTTGGACATGAGAAGTTACGGCATTAGCTTAAGAGTTCATGGCTTGGGAAAAATTGAGAAATCCCGACCTTATCTCTTCATCCGTCATACGAAGAGGAGCAACCGGAACTTGATCAACCGTAACAACTTCTTCAAGTGGAAGCACTTGATTTTCATGTTCTCCCGCATTAGCAATGCCTTCCTCAACCCTTATTGCGGCTGCCCGTAGAGTATTCATACATATAACCACGATACAAGGTTTATGTGAAAGCACACATAAAGTAGACTCTAGTGAAATGACATAGGATTACAAAAAGATGAGAATTTCCTAAGCATCATATACTCTCTCATGCATAAGTATGGCGCGCTTCACAATTATGAATAAGAATGTACATAGACATTGTTTAATGAGATATAAATCCTAAGAATATTCAACATCATGCTCTGATACAAAGTTTGTCACATTAGGGGAGCACCCCTTGACATAACCGGCGTCGTCATCCTCAAAGAGGACTAAGACTAGCCTGCTAGCATTTGTCATAACATATCATAGGCTAAAAATGCATAAAGTTTAAAACTTTTCATTTACTTCTACATTAAGGTTTACGTATACCTCCCTCTTACACATAATATATATTTAGCGAGTTTACTTAGACTCCGCGCAATAGGAAGCACTACATAGGCTTCTACTTTTATTTCACTTACATAGTATAGGAACATAATCTCATAGGAAGTCTTTAATATGTCTCATATTAACAATCTAAAACAAAGTAGAAGCATTGGTCATAGCCCTTAAAAAAAATATATTGCGACATAAGACTTACAAAAATATCCTGAAAACAATATGAATGAAATGAACGTCTTTATACTATAGCAATACTATTAGGGTAGAGTAGTTGGCACCATCCACGAACTAGAGGATCTACCAAAACTTGGGGAATCATCCAAGTTCACTTGCAAATGAACTTGAGACTTCAATAGCCCAAACCTAAATAATTGTAGAAGTAGAAGCAATATGGATTTGTACAACCACTTGTACTAAGTATGGGTATATGCACATAATCCATTTGAAATATGCATGAAAAGGACCATTTCTTTAGAAACATGATAAATCATTTGAAAACCCTTATGCATACACAAGATAGCATACACAAGACAGAGAATCACAACAACCCAATACATGTTCGTAAATAAGACAACACCTTCATAGCGTCATCATAACATATCATGTTCATTATTTCATATCATCAACACACAAGAACATTACCAACAATCTCATCCCAAGCCTACAAGTTCAATGCTCATGTGAAACCCCATAACTTTACACAATCAAGTAAACGAGATAGGAGACCATAAGTAATATCTTGATACATAATGCATATCATCATAAGTAATCATCAATACTCATAACAATTTAGACCAATAACATGTTCATAAGTGAAACTAACATCATATAGGATCATCAACATGTAAAGTCAACATATGCATAACATTCACCTTATAAGATCATAAGAACATAAGAACAAAATAACAACCTTCTAGGACTTCCCTTAATGAACCTAGTGCAATGCCTAGGTAGAGTTGCATACCCCTACCTAGACTAATTCAACCCCTCAAGTCACCCTAGTTAGTGTTCACATCATTACTTCATTTTACTTTCAGGAACACTTGCATTAACCGACATAGCTCACAAGAGCTAAATGTGGAATCTGGTGTCATGAATCCCTACAACAAAACAAGGTGGACTACCAACCAAAGTAGTACCATACATGAACAATGCATCTAGATAGATCCACTAGCTAGTATTTCTATTGAGGCAACACAGTTCTAGAACTCAGAGATATGCTTTGGACCCTTTTTATGCCTTTGGCATTGTATTCTCGAATCTCATGAATACTACAGTGAACCAACATTCCCTACTTGGGAATGTACACTCCTCAATTCTAGTTTACTCGGTGCTAAGATATAGTCCCTTTTGAAATGTCTTTCTTTATCAATAATAAGTTAGTTTAGGTCATAGGGTTCTTACCCTTGTATATTCATAGTAATTAGCTAAATAGGTATTGCATGAAAATTTTCCTTTCATTGCAACCATTCATTTATGAGATTAGCACATTATCATTGTCACATCATGGTAAGGCACATAGGTAATTCATAACAAACCTTATATGATTTCATCTTATTCATAATCTCACAATTCGCATAATCAAGACATTTCAGTTGCATCATCATACCAACACATACTTAATCAATTCACAATATATGCTTTAATTGAACCTCAACATCAATCACAAGCCATCATAATGGAAGTAAAGGTTAGGATCATAAAGACTTAACCAATATCTTCCAAAAGTCATCATCATGATCTTACCATAAACCAACCAATCTCATCCAATAATAGGTCTTGTAACATCATTCAATAATAATTAACACAAGAACTAAGTCAATTGTATCATCACTATCCAAATTAACTTGAATTCATTACCTAGGGTTAGGGGAGAAGGTTTCATCATGAATTCTTCAAGAAATAGATTCAATCCCAACAATACATGACCCTAGGCAGTCCATAAATAAATTAGAATAGTTAAGACAAGTCTAACAATTAATACATTCGACAACCCCCGTCAATTCATAATCAACATACAAAATTTGGGGGAATAAGGGAAAGGACATGATATACATGAAATTCCATCAATTAACATCAATTACCCAACAATCTACACTTAATTAGTCATAGGAAATCACAATTAATCATAATCAACCACCAATTTAAAGTTTTGAAGAAAACCCATTAGAAGAGGAAAACCCTTAGAATTTTGTGATTTACAAATCAACATTGAAAGGACCTCTTGGGGAAAGGAATCCCAAGAGTGAAGAACTCATCCCTTAATGAACCCTAATCCACGAAATCCAATTGATATTGTAACACTTTGAAAGTCTAAGACCTAATCTAGAGCCTAATATAAGTGCCTAAGGGTGAGGACACTATTTTAAGACCTTATATAATGTATATAACTCATATAGGATGTTTAAGAATCAAAACAGAAAGAAACGTCCAAGATGTTCGTAAGCTAATATAATTGAACTAGTGAAACATACTTAGGTTTCGAAAGGTTTAGGAGCGGTGTAAGAGGTTTGAAACTTGTAAAATGACTTTAGATAGGTAAAACTATGTATATAGCGTGAAAACTTCCTGGTACAACCCGCAAGAGTCGCCTTATGGGTCCACGAAAGAACCACAAATTTGGCTTGGCAACCCACCAAAGCAGCAGCGAAAATACAAATTGATGAAACAAGTCCGCGTCGCGCAATTGGAGGGGCTTTTGGTCAAATCTAAAGTTCGCATCGCGGCAGGTAGCGGACTTAACTATCTAGAAAATTAATTAAGAAAATCATGCGGGGAACAACTCCGCTTCGCGGACTTGTTCCTCGATGAAAATCTGAAATTTGGATTTGAACTTTGACTTCATTAAAGCGTAAACTTAAGTTAGGGGTACTTTGGGTATTTCATGGGGGATCGATATATTGATTTCCAATAAATTTTCCTCACATTTACCCAAATCAAAACCCAAAATCTCTCATCTCTCTGTAGTTTCTCTCTCTATTCATCCTCCATTGAAAGAAGAAGAAAGCTTAAAAAAGAAGACTAATTTCTCTAGGATTTCACTTCAACTTCGTTGATTAATATTCATTAAGGTATGGGTTCTTCACTCTTGGGATTCGTTTTCCCAAGAGGTCCTTTCAAAGTTGATTTATAAATCACCCAATTCCAAGGATTTTCCAATTCTAATGGGTTTTCTTCTAAACTTCAAATTGATGATTAATTGTGATTGCATATGACTAATTATATGTAGATTGTTGGTTAATTGATGTTGATTAATGAAATTTCAAGAAGATTATCTTCCTTTTCCCCAATTCCCCAAATATTGGGTCTTGCTTATGAATTGATGAGAATTGAATAATGTATTGATTGATAGACTTGTTTTATCTATTCTACATCATTTATGGACTGCCTAGGGTAATGTATTGCTGGGATTGGATCTATTTCATGATGATTTCATGATGAAGCCTATTCCCCTAATCCTTGGTTTTGAATTGAAGTTAGTTTGGATTGTGATGATGCAATTGACCTTGCTATTGTGTTAAATACTTGTTAGATGGTATTATATCCATTGCTATATGCACTATAGTTGGGACCATCTTTATGCTATATGCATTATAGTCTCCAATCTCAAGAGTACATTAGTGATCCTACCTTCCCTATGTGGGAACACACACTCCTCACTCTAGTTCACTCGGTGTTAAACTAGTGTCCCATTTTGAAATGTCTTTAAGTCTTTATTGATAGTCATAGCTTAGTTTAGATCATAGGGTCTATCTCTTGTATAATCATCATCATCATAACTCAATAAGAATTACATGAGTAGAGTCCTTTCATTACAATTCATACAAGTGAGGTTAGCACATTTACATATCAATTCATTATACGGCACATTGGTAAATCATCACCATCCTTATAACAGTTTCATCTTAGCCAACACCTAAAAAACCATAGTTAAGACATTTCAATTTAACATCATACAAATCCTATCAATTCTTATTACAAGACATACTCCAATATAACATCATGACCTAATCACAATTAACTATAATTGAAGTAAATAATAGTGATAAAAAAATATATCAAGTCTCCTTCATAATCCATCATCAAGTTCTTACAATTAACCCTTAATTAAACCCATTTAGGGTATAATATCATCACTCATCGATATCAAACATGATAACAAAGTCAACTGAATCACTATATCACAATTCATCACTAGTTCATAGCTTAAAATAAGATACTTAGCTCAATTCACAACCTACTTCATAACATATATGAACTTCTCAAGAAATAGCATGATAGGACTATAATTAATCATAATCTAGTCATTATTGATACAACAACATGATAGTATAGTAATTCAACCAATAACCAATTCAATTGAACCAATAAAACACAATTCATATCAAGATTACAACCTAGGGTTAGGGGAATAGGTCATGTTCTACAAACTAGACCAATCCATCAAGATATATCATAATTAAGTTAGAATACATGTTAATCTATTCATAATATCCAAAAGAAATCATAAACAAAATAATTCACAAGATCAATTTCGAGATTGGAAAAGACCCACTTTAAAACTCAACTTTTGAAATCAATTTGATGGAAGCCACCTCTTTGTTCCTCAACTTCTTACTTATCTATCAAGGATTTGAACCGTAACATCCTCATAAGAGAGGTTATCCTTCACACTAAGACCCTCAATAGGAAGAATAAACTCGAGATCAAGCATAGAAACATGGAAAACCGGATGAACCAAAGCTAATTCATTAGGGAGTTTCAACTGATAGGCAACCTTACCAACCCTTTGCAAGATTTCATAGTGACCCACATAACGAAGACTCAACTTCCTTCTCTTGCCAAATCTAACCACCTCTTAATAGGCGAAATTTTTAGTACACCTTATCACATTCTTCAAACTCTAAATCCCTTCTCCTATGATCGACATAAGACTTTTGTTGTATGCGACCGGTTCCTAATGATATGAACTTTCTCCAAAGTCTTAAAATTCAAATTGGGACAAAGAATAGAAGACTCACTAACTTCAAACCACCCAATAGGAGACCTACACCTCCTACCATACAAGGCTTCATAAGGAGACATGGATATGGATGAATGGAAACTATTATTATAAGAAAACTCCACCAAAGGCATATTCTTATCCCAATTTCCCTTGAAATATGTAACACCCCGTCTCCAAAATATACCCAAAACAAGTTTTTTAGAAAACCTACAGGTGAAACAAACCACGGTCTGTCTTGCACATCCGTCAATATGGTCAGAAACCCCCAAAATCTCAGAGGAAAATTTGGTTAAGTCTTGATTGATGGACGGACCTACTATCCGTAGGTCAGACTACGGTCCATAGTCTATGACCGTCGATTGACACCCCATTCACCCACTCACTGACAATAACCACGGTTGACCAGCACGGTCCATAGGTGGATCCACGGTCCGTAGATGGGAATTAGCAGAAAGTTAGAGGGGAAATGCTGTTGGGTAAACTTCAAATGATCATATATTTTAGAACAAAAAGAATTAGGTGTCCCATGACATACTAAAAGATAGATAATTGAATTAGCTTTTCATATCCACCGCTCTTGCTAAACTCCAAGCTCTGAGTACAAAGTTATGCTCGTTATAGTAAAAGTCTGTCGAACAGACCCAACCTACGGACCAAACGATGGACCGTATGTCCAGGTTGTCATTTGGTCCAACAGTGTCACACCTAGAATCTAGACCCCATATGAGACCGGCATCGTTAACCTCTCAGAGGTCGCAGACAAGCCTCTTCTTAGCTTTCATCACAATCAGACAGTTAAAGTTGCGAAAAGTTTAAAACTTTTAATATACTAATGAAGTATACTTAGACTTCATACTTAAGATTTATAAAGATACACGATATTCTAAAATTGTCTCATATATAGAAAACCATCTAAGAGTGCAAAGTTAATAATAATCAATATGCCAGATAGGCCATAGTACAAAAGAATCCAAAGAACATAAATGGAAATCTAAAAACTACTAAATCGTCATAAGGTTGGAAATTGACAGGACAGCGTCTCGAACAAGAGGACCTACCAAGACATGGAGAAACAGTTCCAAGCTTCTTCAAAATCGACCTTCTTAACTTCAATGGCCGGAACCTACAATTTTAGTAAAAGAAAGTAATGGGGTTAGTACGCCACATGTACTAAGTATGGATGTATGCACATAACACATAGGGTCATGCATGAAAAACGTTCATTTATCATATCTTTAGAAAACATGCTAAGTCATATACAAATATTCAATGCACATATCATATAACATATACAAGCCAAATATTTCATCAGTTAAAGCATGATCATAATCAAAGACATCTTGTCATGGCATCATGTAACATTACATATTGCAAAGATCATATATACATAAAATACAAAACACTTACGAATGATCCCATCCCCAACCTACAAGTGTAATGGTCATGTGAATCCCCATAACTCCACATAACCGATTAGATAAGATAGGAGACCATAAGTAAAGGCTTTGCTTCATATAACTTGTAACATAGTTAGTTATCATTAAAATAACAATATAGACAAATAACATATTCATCATAATAGCCAACATTCATATAAAAGTACCATCATATATCATAAACATATATCTTTCATATCATCATATTACTTATGAACAATGTCCTAGGATTTCCCTTAGAGTCAACTTGTGCAATGTTTAGGTAGAATCCCATAATACTACCTATACTAAGCCAACTCCTCAAGTCACCCTAGTCAATGTTGATTTAGTTGTCTTTCGTTTTACATGAGGGAAAATAGGCATTAACCGACATACACCATGTGAGCTAAACATGGAATCCGGTGTCTTTCCCACACCGAAAAGAGGTGGTCTATCGGCCAAAGTAGAACCGAACATGACGTAGCTTTCTAGGTGGATCCACTAGCTAGTATCCTATGGTGGCAGCATAGTTCAAGAACTAGGAGATGTATTAGAGACCCATATCTCCACATTACATGGTAGCCTCAATCTCATGAGAATCTTTGTGAACCTACCTTCCCGCTGTGGAAGGGACACTTCCCATATCTGTGACGATCGGAGTTTAGAACCAGACGAGACCGGCGTCGTTGACCTCTCCGAGGTCACAGAAAAGCCTACTTATGTCATTCTTACTTCATCTAGGTTAATTTTAGCGGAAAATTTGAAACATTTTGTTTCTTAACATGCATAAAGTTCATTCTACTTACATTCATAATATTCACAATAAACCATCTAACATTAAGATTATCAAATGAAAGAAATATTTCAATACTGCATTAAAAGTATAATTCCCAAAAATGGCACCAATACAATTTCTGAAATAAAAACGGAAAGAAACACTAGTGGAACATACTCCACTAGCTAAAGCCTACATCTAAGCTAGATAGTAACGGTAGACATCCTCGAAAGCATGAAGTCCTACCAAGTCCAGATGAAAGCTCCACGTACGGATAGCTGCAACGTCAACATGTAAGCTCTAGCGTCCACCTGTGCCTGCACCTAAAAATATAGAGTTGTATGGGATTAGTACACACTTGTACTAAGTATGGGTATGTGCAAGCACACACCAAGGACATGCATGAGTAAGAATAGCTCTTTCCTAGCAACATGATTTTGGAAAGCCAAGTCAATGGACTTGCCAAATTGGGATTAGGAAAGTTAGTGAACTTTCCAAATTTGGATTAGGAAAGTTAGTGAGCTTTCCAAATTTGGATTAGGAAAGTCAGTGAGCTTTATAAATTTGGATTAGGAAAGTCATGCCATGAAAGTAACATGCATCATCATATTTATCATATTGCACCCAACACATAACATCTTACACATAGCACATATCATATTGCATATAGCACATAACATCTTTTATAACCTTCATTCATATGCCATGACACCTTGGAATCATCGACTCGACATTAAGACTTTTTAAAATGAGGGCTCAACATATGGGACCTCAACTAGGGAGTCTTCATTTCATTTCGTTCATAGGCTAGTGTAAACACCAGCTATACCTAGGATGTAGTTTAAGACTTTCATCGGGCTTGCTGTGCAATGATCAAGAATAACCTAGTGTCATTACTTGAGTCTAGCTCACCACTTGATTATCCTATCCTAACACCTTTGGTATCATTCATTTCATTGTGTGCATCATTTGAGGCTGGCCTAATTCATTCACTGGGAACTTGAACTTTAACCGACATAGATCATGTGAGCATCATGAAATCCAGTGTCATGAAACCCCACACCAAAAAGAGGTGCAATCACCAGCCAAAGTGACCCAAAACATGCTAGCGTACATGGGAATTCAATCCCGCCAGATCCCTATATTGGCAGTATAGGTTCGAAGAATAGGAGATATAAGGAGACCCATACCCGACATGCCGGACAGTCTCATCTAATGAGAGTTACGTGAACCTCCGCCCTTCCCGAAAGAAGGCATCACCGCTCATAGCTAGTCTATCGGTGCTCAGTATAAAGTTCCATTACATTCAACTCAAACGTCATGGAAGCTGACTTCTAGTATGAGGACATCATAGCTCAATAGATGATTTCTCATCTTATTATTAGTATTAAGTGTATTAATCTCAATACTTTCATTAGAGTGTTCATAGAGACTGATCTCTTGATTAACTTTACATTCTCATAGGTGAGTACGTTTTGGTAACATTTACTTAGGCTCATTTGAGATTGTTCTCATCTTTTACATTAGCCTCATATCATGTTGTCACCAAATTCATTAACGTTATCACAATTGCTCTTCATAATTACTCACCCCATTTTACGTGAATGTTCATTTCATCATATGCCAGTACACTTGGCCATTTTTGTGTTTCACATTCTTACTTAACCCTTCTAGGTTTTCATCATTTCATTACATAATATTTATTTCAATGTCTGCCAATACTCTTGGCCATTTAGTGTATTTTACACTCATACTTAAACCTTCTAGGGTTACACTATTTCATTACATACATCTTAGGTTCACTTATTTTTAAACGTATGCTAGACTTATGGGTCTATACATACAACCCATGAGACTTCATTCATAGTTTGTTAAGTGACTCATATCTTCCTAAGATTATGTAGTACAAGACTTATGCATCTTGTATGTATGCCAAGATCCCGATTTCGATCTAAGTAGGTGGCATTATTCTTGAACATTTAATTCACGTATGACTTATGTATCAATACGGAAATTTGGGCAAGGAAACCCAATTACGAATCCCTTGGACAACACTAACATTTTGTTTTATTCATTTTGGTTTGATCCATACGGCTTGGGGATGCAAGATCGAGCCCCAACACTTTCATTTTATTTTCCCCATAATTTCTCTCTTCATTTTTTGCTCAATGGAACTAAGAGGATGTGGGATCGAACCCCCACAACCTCATTTGCTTTTTATTTTCTTTACTAATACTTTCTCTCCTTTGGACGAGGGGTTGTGGGTTCGAACCCCCATAGCCCCTTTTTAATTTCTTTTAATTTTTCTCCTTGATTCTGCCTAGGAGGTCGTGGGTTCGATTCCCACTCCTCACATTTTATTTTTCTTTTTTCCTTTCTCCTTTAAGCTTGCTACAGCTTACTGAGGGGCGTAGGATCGATTCCCCACGACCGCATAATTTTTAATGAATTTTATAAGCCTTCTCCTATGCTCCTATTTCTCTACTGACCAAGGGGTTGTGGGATCGATCCCCCACAGCCCCCTTTTTTATTTATTTAATTACTGCAGGCGTGGAGGGCGTGTGATAGATTCCCCACGACCCATTTTTGTTTTTATTAGTTACTGCACTCGCTGAGGGGCGTGGGATCGATTCCCCACGACCCCATATATATATTTTTTAATTTAACAAGCGTCTTCCGTGTTGTGGGATTGAAACCCCACAACAGCATATCATTTAATTCCCTTTTTTCTTCCCTTGCAAATTTCACTGACCAATGCCCCCAGATCGAGCCCCACTTGTGACATTCCTTTTTTATTTATTAATAAAGGTTGCCTTAGTGAGGTCCTGGGTTCGATCTGCAGACCTCACTTTTTTTTTTTTTTTTTTGACGTCCAAAATTTCCAGATTCTTTCTAAGCCTATTTCCAGGTTCTGGAAATTTATTCCATGATTTTTCTACACCTTTTTCATCAAATTACACATTAGTTCTTAGGGCAATTTCATGGTTCATTTATAACATTTTAGGTGCATTTTCATGGATTCGTTTAGCCAAGAATTTCTCACTCAATCCAGCCACATAACGTTTCATATGATCATCACGACTTACCTCAGTTTATACACGTAAAAATACAACCATAATACATTAAACTTTTTGAGCATTTAACAGAGAACCTTAGTCACTGTAACATGCTTGCACACACACACTTGCACATAATTTCGAACACATGGGTTGTCTTTCATACGATTTCAAGTACACAAACATAATCATATTCATCACGAAAACATAATATACACCTAAATCTACCAGCAATCATACCAACCTACATTCATTGGGAGCTAGTGACAGGGGCATGCAAAAGGGGAAACAATCCTAGTTTTCGAATGAATAATATGAACCTTAAGGGGTCTCTTGGGAAAGGGACCAAGAGAGAAGAAAACCCATACCTTTTTGACGTTAAACCTTGACTTCTGCCCAAAAAATCACCCAAGAACACGTCTAAGCCTCCTCATATCAACTCCACTCGAATGACAACCTCCCTTAGCCTAGTGTGCGATTAACGTTTGTTTTCTTGTGATTTCGTGTGAGTTCTTCAAGTGTGAAGAACTTGTTTATTTTCTGCTTTTGTATCTTATTTTGGCAGAGAATTTTGTGTGAAAGAATAAGAGAGATTGAGCGTGAGAGTGAGAGATAGACATGAGAAGTGGGAGTTATATTAGGCTTAGGAGTCTAGTTTAGGACTTAGTCAATAGGTTTAGTTAATTATTAAAAAATCTGATTTTTTTTTATTTTAAATCATCTAATGAATAATAATTATTAATTAATTACATTAATTCAAGATCTTAAATAAAAATCAACTTTAATTCATTGCTTCCACCTAGGTTCGAACCCGGTGGAGCAAGACTTCACTTCAAGAGCACAATTTCGGCCCTCTCCCAAATTTCCCCTCCACCTTATTAATTAAATAATTAATTATATATTTAGGGTAATTACGATACTACCCTTAGCCATGAAAAAGACCATTTTACCCCTAGACCCTTCAAACCTAAGATTTCCACATTTTAAGTCCGGTAAAGACTCATTCGATTAAATCTTCGTATTCGAGAGCCCTACAAGGTTGGACCCAACCTTTCCAAGCTCAACTAACTCCCGAAGTTTTTTGTCTTGGCTTTAACAAGGTTTCTGAGGTCTGGTTCTATGCGCATCAATCCGTGTGAACCCTGATCTAATAATAGGCATTCTTGACACATTAAGCAATTCTTAACTTAACCATTTTTAGGGTTGTTACATTATCCCCCCCTTAGGAACATTCGTCCCCAAATGAAACTACTCTTTACTAACAATAAGTGCGTCATCTATAGAACGTACGCATACATAGGTAATTCAATACTCCCATTCGTGAATATCTGATTCATCTATTAATATGATGGTGCACATCCTTGAAACCCACTAGTAGTTTCACATTAATAGACTAAGGAATTCTTTCCTAAACTAGTCTCATCAAATAATACAACATAAGTCAATATATAAGTCATGCAAGAGAAACCAACATGATGACTCAAACATATTAACCACATACTAGTGCATAAACACCATACACAGTCAAATATATGAAAGACTAATTAAGGCTACGCACTCGAGGCTTCACCAGAGGTGCCTTCCCCTGGAGTGCAAATAATCGTTGCCTCCTTGGAGCCTTTTCACTTGGACCATTAGACTAAACTCTCTCCTTCCCTTGTTTTTTACTTCTCCTATTCGAACAATCCTTCACCATGTGACCCGGTTTGCCACAACTTATCTCTGATTTCAGTACCACTCTTCCTTGTAAAGTTCTCCTCAGGTTGCCTTGACCTGTTCCTTGCCCTAGTGTGCTTCCTCTTCCTGCTTTCCTCCACTTGCTGGACATGGACCATAAGCCTGGAAAGGTCCATGCTGTCATGCAGCATAGCTGCCCTACACTCCTCCTCGATATCCTCAGCAATCCCTGTCAAGAATCTACTCATATCGTCTCTGCTGTTAGACACAAGAGAAGTGGCATACTTGGATAATTTCACAAACTTCAGGGAATACTCCCTGACTGTCATAGATCCTTGCTTAAGGTTGATAAATTCCTCAACCTTGGCCTCCCTCATCTCCCTAGGGAAGAATCTCTCTAGGAAGGTTGTCTTAAACATCTCCCAAGTGACCCGAACTCCGTCCAAAGCTCGGCTATCCTGCCACATCTTGCACCAAGTCTGTGCAACATCCTTGAGATGATAGGAAGCCAGATGATCCTTCTCAATATCTGTGGCCCCCATAGCCACCATAATCTTATGCACCTCGTCCAAAAACTCCTGGGGGTCCTCTGAAGTCTTAGACCTTGTGAAAATAAGAGGATTCATCCTCGTGAAGTCTCTTAGCCTGTCAGCCATGCTACGAATCGGTGGGTTCTCCGTCTGAATATTCTGCCGGTTGACCTGGGCAGTCATAGCCTGGGCCTGCATGGTGACGGCCTGTGCCATCTGGTCCAGAGATGCCCGCACCTCCGCATCAGTCAACCGAGCTGGGTTAACCGGCATAGCCACTCCTTCAGCTGGAGCCTTGGGTGGAACCTGATTGTCCCTAGCAGTTGCTCCTCCTCTCCTCTGACCAATGGTTCTCCTAGTATTCATTCTCTGAAAACAAAAAGGATTGATGTTAGACACGCTCATAACACCAAGAAAATCAGACATTAGAAAAGCACGATAAGTCAGAAGAAGGGAAATTTTCCTACGCATCATGCAGTCTCTAATTCAGGATAGTGGTGCACTTCACTACCATGACTTAGAAACTACTCAATGTGGTTGATGTGAACTTATTATTCTCGGAATTTAACCTAGTGCTCTGATACAACTTTGTCACGACCGGAGTTTAGACCCCAGACGAGACCGGCGTCGTTGACCTCTCGAGGTCGCAACAAGCCTACTTACGTCATTCTTACTTCATCTAGGTTAATTTTAGCGGAAAATTTGAAACTTTTTGTTTCTTACATGCATAAAGGTCATTCTACTTACATTAATAATATTCACAATCAACCATCTAACATTAAGATTATCAACTGAAAGAAATAGTTTAATACTGCATTAAAAGTATAATTGCCAAAATGTTACCAATACAATGTCTGAAATAAAACAGAAAGAAACACTAGTGGAACATACTCCACTAGTTAAACCCTACATCTAATCTAGATAGTAACGGTAGACATCCTCGAAAGCATGAGGGCCTACCAAGTCCGGATGAAAGCTCCACGTCCGGATAGCTGCAACGTCAACCTGTAAGCTCTAGTGTCCAGCTGTGCCTGCACCTAAAAATATAGAGTTGTTTGGGATTAGTACACACTTGTACTAAGTATGGGTATATGCAAGCACACACCAAGGACATGCATGAGTAAGAATAGCTCTTTCCTAGCAACATGATTATTGAAAGTCAAGTCAGTGGACTTGCCAAATTGGGATTAGGAATGTTAGTGAACTTTCCAAATTTGGATTAGGAAAGTAAGTGAGCTTTCCAAATTTGGATTAGGAAAGTCAGTGAGCTTTATAAATTTGGATTAGGAAAGTCATGCAATGAAAGTAACATGCATCATCACATTTATCATATTGCACACAACACATAACATCTTACACATAGCACATATCATATTGCATATAGCACAGAACATCTTTTATAACCTTCATTCATATGCCATGAGACATTGGAATCATGGACTCGACATTAAGACTTTCCAAAATGAGGGCTCAACATATGGGACCTCAACTAGGGAGTCTTTATTAGCAATCACAGATTCTATTCATACGTACTTCATTTCATTTCGTTCATACGCTTGTGTAAACACCAACTATACCTAGGATGTAGTTTAAGACTTTCATCGGGCTTGCTGTGCAACGATCAATAATAACCTAGTGTCATTACTTGAGTCTAGCTCACCTCTTGATTATCCTATCCTAACACCTTTGGTATCATTCATTTCATTGTGTGCATCATTTGAGGCTGGCCTCATTCATTCATTGGGAACTTTAACTTTAACCGACATAGATCATGTGAGCATCATGAAATCCAGTGTCATGAAACCCAATACCGAAAAGAGGTGGAATCACCGGACAAAGTGACCCAAAACATACTAGTGTACATGGGAATTCAACCCCGCCAAATCCCTATATTGGCAGTATACGTTCGAAGACTATGAGATATAAGGAGACCCATACCCGGCATGCCGGACAGTCTCATCTCATGAGAATTACGTGAACCTCCGCCTTTCCCGAAAGAAGGCATCACCGCTCATAGCTAGTCTATCGGTGCTCAGTATAAAGTTCCATTACATTCAACTCAAATGTCATGGAAGCTGGCTTCTAGTATGAGGACATCATAGCTCAATAGATGATTTCCCATCTCATCATTAGTATTAAGTGTGTTAATCTCAATACTTTCATTAGAGTGTTTATAGAGACTGGTCTCTTCATTAACTTTACACTCTCGTAGGTGAGTACGTTTTGGTAACATTTACTTACGCTCATTTCAGATTGTTCTCATCTTTTACATTAGCCGCATATCATGTTGTCACCCAAATTCATTTACATTAGAGCAATTGCTCTTCATAATTACTCACCCCATTTTACGTGAATGTTTATTTCATCATATGCCAATGCACTTGGCCATTTGTGTGTTTCACATTCTTACTTAACCCTTCTAGGGTTTCATCATTTCATTACATAATATTCATTTCATCGTATGCCAATGCTCTTGGTCATTTAGTGTATTTTACACTCGTACTTAACCCTTCTAGGGTTACATTATTTCATTACATACATCTTAGGTTCACTTATTTTTAAACGTATGTTAGACTTATGGGTTTATACATACAAGCCATGATACTTCATTCATAGTTCGTTAAGTGACTCATATCATCCGAAGATTATGTAGTACAAGACTTATGCATCTTGTATATATGCCAAGATCCCGATTTTGATCTAAGTAGGTGGCATTATTCTTGAACATTTAATTCATGTATGACTTATGTATCAGTACGGAAATTTGGGCATAGGAACCCAATTTCAAATCCCTTGGACAACACTTACATTTTTTTTTATTCATTTTGGTTTGATCCATACGGCTTGGGGAACCAAGATCGAGCCCCAACGCTTTCATTTTAGTTTCCCCTTAATTTCTCTCTTCATTTTTCGCTCAATGGAACTAAGAGGATGTGGGATCAAACCCCCACGACCCCTTTTTCTTTTTATTAGTTACTACATTCGCTGAGGGGCGTGGGATCGATTCCCCACAACCCCATATATCTTTTTTTTAATTTAACAGGCGTCTTCCTTGTTGTGGGATCGAAACCCCACAGCAGCATATCATTTAATTCCCTTTTTTCTTCCCTTGCGAATTACACTAACCAATGCCCCCAGATCGAGCCCCACCTGAGACATTCCTTTTTGTTTTTTAATTAAGGTTGCCTTAGTGAGGTCCTGGGTTCGATCCCCATACACCTCACTTATTTTTATTTTATTTTATTTTGACGTCAAAAATTTCCAGATTCTTTCTAAAGCTTATTTTCCAGGTTCCGGAAATTTATTCCACGATTTTCCTACACCTTTTTCATCTAATTACACATTAATTCTTAGGGAAATTTCATGGTTCATTTATAACGTTTTAGGTGCATTTTCATGGATTCATTTAGCCAAGAATTTCTCACTCAATCCTGCCACATAACGTTAAACCCTTGACTTGATGCCCAAAAACTTCACCCAAGAACACGTCTATGCCTCCTCAATATCAACTCCACTCGAATGACAACCTCCCTTTGCCTAGTGTACGATTAACGTTTGTTTTCTTGTGATTTCGTGTGGGTTCTTCAAGTGTGAAGAACATGGTTTATTTTTCTGCTTTTGTATCTTATTTTGGCAGAGAAATTTCGTGTGAAAGAATAAGAGAGATTGAGCGTGAGAGTTGAGATATAGGCGTGAGAGAGTGGGAGTTATATTAGGCTTAGGAGTCTAGTTTAGAACTTAGTCAAATAAGGTTTAGTTAATTATTAAAAATCTGATTTTTATTTTATTTTAAATCAGCTAATGAATAATAACAATTAATTAATTACATTAATTCAATTTCTTAAATAAAAATCACTTTAATTAATTGCTTCCACCTTGGTTCGAACCCGGGTGGAGCAAGACTTCACTTCAAGAGCCCAATTTCGGCCCTCTCTCCCCAAATTGCCCCTCCACCTTATTAATAAAATAATTAATTATATAGTTAGGGTAATTACGATACTACCCTTAGCCAGTAAAAAGACCATTTTACCCCTAGACCCTTCAAACCTAAGATTTCCTCTTTTTAAGTCCGGTAAAGACTCCTTCGAGTAAATCTTCGTATTCGAGAGCCATACAAGGTTGACCCTACCTTTACAAGCTCAAATAACTCCCCAAGTTAGTTGGCTTGGCTGTAGTAAGGGTTCCGAGGACTGTTTCCACGCGCATCAATCTGTGTGAACCCTGGTCTAATCATAAGCATTCTTGACACATTAAGCATTTCTTAACTTAACCATTTTTAGGGTTGTTACAATATCTAGTTCATCGGTGCTTAGCTTAAGTCCCTTTTCTTGAAATCACCTTTAATTTGTCTTTTATAAAAAAAACATATCATAGGTCATAGGAGATTATCTCCTTGTATAACATGATCATGAGCTCTTTTAGAATAGATGAGAATTGTCCTTTCATCGTAACTCTTCATACGTGAGATTTACATGGCATAATCATCTTGTGTAAAGCATACAAGAGAGTATAATAACTTGCATATTCATATTCTTATCATAATCTCACGATTTACATGTTCATAGTCCATCATATTAACATAGAAACATCATACATACTTTTAAAACATATCATTATGATTTCTAGGCTAACATAAATATTTAAGAGTAATCACACTTAGAAGACTTACCTCTTACTTCCAAGAATCTTATTCACTCATGCAATATTCATAATCATACATAGTGAAATACTCCATGACATAATCATGAACAACTCATAAAATCATGTACAAGATCAATGCATAGAATAGGAGAAGGTAAACGGGTCATTAAAGGATTCATTCAAACCTTAAATTCTAACCCTAACGTTTTCATGTTATCAAACACTACAAACAAACCATTCGAAACCATCACATAGAGAAAGATCATATATCACACGACATTCAAAAATTATCAATCAATTACTCAACAATTCGTGTGGAATTGAATATAGAAAATGTTTACTTTTCATTGAAAATCATAAATCTAGGGTTTGGAAGAAAATCCATTTTGTAGAGTAAAAACCCTAGTATTTGATGTTCTTTAAAACTTATCTTGAAAGGCCCTCTTGGGTAAAGGAATACCAAGAGTGAAAACCCATACCTTATAGATGAAGAATCCACAAAATCTGGTTGGAAACTTCGAAACCTTCGTCTTATTCCTTAAGCTTTTCTTGTTCTTCCATGGAGTTTGGAAAAAAGAGTGTTCTTGAGGGATTGAGATAATTTCGTTTGATTCTGATTTGGGACATTTAAAAGTTTTCTAAAACAGACCTTATATCAATATATAGACGTCCCAAGAATTACCCTAAAGACCCTCCACTTATATTACCTAAAACGCCCCTCCTAAATTGACTACAATTAGGAGAACATTTGACTTAGGGTCTCGGGTTTTACTAGGAATTAAGATAATTAAATAAGTTGCTAATTTAATTAATTAAGTGACCTAGGGTAATTCCTAAAGTACCCCTAAGTCGTTAGAACCATAACCAACCCCTTTGGACCATCCTAGGTTAGGTACTAGGATATTTCTTTAGTTAGCTACTCGACTAGTGTCACCCGGTTAGGTCTTAGGATTTTGGGCACACTAGCTAGTTTATTTTAGTTAGTCCTAGGTTAATTAGCTAGTTAGTTTAGTTAGTTAGGACCTAGAATTAGTTAGAGAGCTCGGCCCCACATGGTTTTATCCGACACGCCTTCCCCCTAACCGCCCTAAGCGAATCGGTTGGGCTTGTCTCTCGGCCGGTTGCACATGTGTTGCCGTGAACTTTCCTCAATCCGTACATTCTGGAAAGTTCACTTCTTGTACAAGGATCCTCACTATGTCCTTGGGCACTGCTTAATCTACATGATTATTTTAAATGCTCATGTGCTATGGTACCTAGGCTTGACACTTGGATGCCTAGTACCAAATGTGTGTAAGCGATGAAGTTAACAATTGAAGATTTTATTTTAGCTTAGGGTCTTCATTGCAGGTACAATTCCTAAACAAACTTGGATTGGAGCATTTGAACATCAAGGTGTATTTTCATTTACTTGTGTCTACATAAAAATTGACTAACACCCTTAAGCCAATATTCTCTAACATGCCCAATATTACTCACTACTGGGTATTGGGATGCCTATGTACCCCAATACATAATCTTAAAAGCTAATAGGCTCTTTACTAGACAATACATTTTCTGGAATGTTAGAGACATCAACTTACCAGGGGTCTTTTGGTCTTTTCCCATTTCGTTTAACTTCTAAGATATGTCGTTTTGACCCTAAATCATCAGATTTTATGCAGTTTAAGCCTAGAAACATAACTAAAACTTACCTAAGTCAAATCATTAATCAAAACATAGAAAAAGTAGAAGCAAGAAAGGTGAAAAAGGTAAAGAACCCTAGTTCAAGAACGCAACAAGGTTCCAGCAGTTCCAGCCCCGAAACCTAAGTGTTTTTTCGTGAATTTCATCACCAGGTATGTGGGATTACACTAGTGGGTTTCTTTCGCCCATTGGGTCCCTAGTTTTCAGTCAGTTCTTGATTCTCTTACCATGATTAAACCTCGGGTTTCAAGATCTTCGATAGAACTTTATGAATTAATTAGTTATATGATCCAAATAATATTGTAAAGTCATTATTAAGTTTATCGCATTAATTTCAGACCCCTATCTATGTATATCTTTAGTTCTTGAATTACACATGCTAGGTCAGATATTTTAGTTACTTCAGATATACATGTCTCAGATATTAATGCATCATTATCAGATTTAAATATTGCATTATCAGTTTGCATGTTCAGTTTTGAGCTATCCAGTATTTTACAGAAATTCACATATAATCAATTAACTACATAAATCAATGGGAGTAACATAATACCGAGTTGGGCTAGGTTTCAGCGTAACCAAATAGTCCCAGAACTACTAGCCACGTAGGTTGTAAGTCCCCTCTGTGGGCATCAGTTTATTGATCACGCCAGCATGCCTTTAAACCTTTGGCAAGGTAATTAGGTCCTCTCGATGGGGCGTATACATCGGACTCCACATTTAGCTCATGTGTTTTTTTATTGGTTATTAGTAGCTCCCAACGTTCAGTCAGACTCTATTGCATTTACCGTTTATTAGTATATTAAGTATTCAGTTTTGACATGTTTTAAATTGGTTATTGCATTCAGTTAGCTCAGAATTCTCTAAATCATGTTCAAATTATTATACTTGCTTTTGTGCTTGTTCAGTTATGTTTTCTTTCAACTTTATTCTATCCTACATGCTCAGTACCTTTCAAGTGCTAACGCATACGTGCGCTACATATTCTCGTGGTGTAGGTTCAGATTTTGAGCATCCAGATCATGCATAGATCGATTCTCGATCTACAGTTCAGCAGATTCAGTAGTGAGTCCTCATTATCCGAGGACAACAATCATGAGTTTCTTTTCAGTATTTAGCCCTTTAGTTTAAGTTTTGCTAGACTTAGCTGGGGCTTGTCCAAGTATTTCTAGTCTAGTTTAGAGTATATTTTTAGACATAGTTAGATTAATCTTAGTATTGAGTTAATATTTCCTTTGTTTAAACTCAGTGTTTTCAAATATCTCAGTTATAGAATATGGGTATTCCCAATCTTTTCAGATTAATTATGATTTATGTCACACCTAAATAATGAAACCCGAATGTAACCGGCGTCGTTGACCTCTCAGGGTCGCACACAAGCCTCTTCTTAGCTGTTATCACAATCATACAATTAAATTTGCGGAAAATTTAACACTTTTTAATTCTTATTGAAGTGTACATAGACTTCATATATATACTGCATAACAGTGATATTCTAATAGCTCAAACTAAATCAACCATCTATTAAAGATTAAACAATCGAAATAGAGAATCATAATAATAATAATAATAGTTTGCCAATCGGCCTTATTACAAACTCTTGAACAAATGTTTGAAATGGAATGCTAGGGACTACATCCACCAACTATGTCTAATGTACTAAATATAGAATCATAAATGTAGCATCCTCTAACTCAAGAGGACCTACCAAAGTCTGGAGATCGCTAATCCAAACTACTTCGTCGAATCTTCAATCTTCTCTCGGACCTGCGCCTATAAAAATAGTAATAATATATGGGGTTAGTACACACTTGTACTAAGTATGGGTGTATGCACATAAACACATAAGGACTATGCATGATCAAGGAAAGATCTTCGTAAAGCAACATGTCGTTTCTGGAAAGTTAACTCACTTTACTTTCTTAAATCGTTACTTATGATTCATGCTATGAATATGACATGTTCTCATGCAATTAAGGCACACAACTCATTTTCTATATGAATATAAGACCTTGGAATCATAAACATAATTTTATAACAACTTAAACAAAATTTTATTATTTTGATCCCTTAGGCCGAGAGCTACTATTCCCAGACTTAGTTTATTTTTCAATCTTTTCTTCCCATACTTAGTTTATTTTTCAATCTTTTCTTCTTTCTGTTGTGTACTTAAATGATCTCCTTTGATCCTATGTCTTACTAACAAGTGCAATGATTCATTGTAGTCCCATACCTACAATGAATCGATGTAGTAATTCACAAGACTAAGGAAATGATTTGGCTACCCTACTCACAAGTTATACTTCTCATTCTTATTAACTTGGGTATGAATGTATTATAAGCCAATCTTTATTGGCTATGCCCATTAGTTTATTATTTGAGATATATAAATCTTGGGACATATATTCATACTCCAATATTGCCATAAACCACTAACTTATTAAAACTTCATTCTTATCAACATTAATAATTGACATTCTTAAGCTCTTGCTTTACTTAATTCACTATGAACTTACGTTTCTACTTCTTTGCTCTGTTGTTCACTTGGAACATGCTACTTTCATTCTTTCTCACTTTCTTTAAAGAATCTTTAGCATTAACTGAAGTAGATCATGCGAGCTAACATAAAATCTAGTGTCTCCCCCACACCGAAAAGGGGTGGTTCACCGGTTAAGGTGAACCAAGTCCAGTGTCTACCCCACAACGAAAAGGGGGGTTCACCGGCTAAAGTTAAACCAAGTCAGTGCCTTCCCCACACCGAAAAGAGGGGTTCACGGCTATAGTGAACCGAATACTTTCCTAATCTTTAACCGACATAGATCATGTGAGGTAAACATGAAATCCAGTGTCTCCCCCACACTGAAAAGAGGTGTTTTCACAAGCCAATGTGAAACCAAAACTACCTAGCATTCTTAGGTGGATTTCTCCACTAGCTAGTCCGTATGCTGGCAACATAGTTCAAAGACTAGGAGACTTTCGGAGACCCTGGTCCACCTAGGTGGTGATCTCGTCTCATGAGGCTTACATTTGCTGGCACAAGCTCATTGCTAGTCTATCAGTGCTAAGCTCAGAATTATTTTACTTAATATCTTTTAGAGTTGACTCAAACATTATGGAAGCTTGCTTCTAGTATGAGGTATACTTAACTCAATGGATGACTGGTCATCCCTTTCTTTGCTTGATGAATATGGACTTAAGTCTTACATTATCATCATGGGGCGAGTGAGACTTGTCTCACGGACTCTAGCACCCTCTTATGTGAGTATCTTTGACGTAATCTTTTAAGTGTAAGTGAGGGCTGTCTCACTTCCTTTAACACTCTATATTAGGTCAATTTCATAACTTAAGATTTTAGTTATTTCATTACTCAACCTTAACTTGTTCAACATTAATTGATAGTCCTGTACGATTCTTGATGAAAGTTATAAGGACACATTCAATGTTATTACGTTCACAAGTTCGTGTGGATAGGGTATGCTGGGACTTGTCCCATTGATTATTGGCATACCCTATGTTATGAGTTCATTTATTTAGATATTTTTATAACTTCACACATTTTTGGAGATAATATTTTGGACATAATTTTGCTAACCAATTTGTTGGCATAAATCATAATGTCACTAGATACTTGTAATGATATTATCACTAGCAAATTAAATTACTTCCTGAATACATTATAGTAATCTAACATGTTAAACAAGCCAACTTTTTACCTTTGATTAGTCTATAAAAATTTAATGAACAACTTATAACAATTTCATTTTCTGAAACACAAGTAGGCATTGCAACATTCATCATCTCATGTAAATAACACCCTAAGTATGCGGATCTAACATGTATGTTTCGTTCAACATATAAATCACTAAAACATACACATGATTATCAATTAGCACCACATACAAACACATGCATCGAGATTTACGTCATATAACCTACAAGAATCGGAAATCGGGAGAACTAGGGAGATGAACATGCGATTCGTTTGGAACCACCCTAGTTTCGATATTCTTGAAGTCAAAATTTTGAAAAGCCTCTTGGAGAATGGAATCCAGAAGACAAAACCCATACCTGACTGTAGAATTAAATCTACGAAGATCACCATACACTTGCACGAAAACCTTGAAGAACTGCTTGAAATCGCCTAGGATTTCTTTACGTTTTTCACTGTTTTTTGGTCTTAGCATTTTTGATGAATAAAGTGAGTCTAAGTCTTTAGGAACTGAATGTTAACTAATTCAACTTAGACTATATAACTTAACTAAAATAACTTAATTAGCTAATTACCAAAACGCCCTCCTAAATTGACTAGAATTAGAAGAACATTTGACTTAACCGAAATCTGGAAATTGCTTAGTGGTTTTGGTTTTGACCAATTAAATTAATTAATTAAGTTGATAATTTAATTAATTAAGCAACCTAGGGTAATTACTAAAGTACCCCTAAGTTGTTAGGACCATGACCAACCCTTTGGACCATCCTAGGTTAGGTACTAGGATGTCTCTTAGTTAGTTACTTGTCTCAATGTCACCAGGTTAGGTCTTAGGTTGTCGGGTCCCTTAGTTAGTTATTTTTGGTTTGTACTAGGTTAGTTAGTTAGTTAGGTCAGTTAGATTGAGTCTAGGACCGATTAGGGAGCTTGGTCCCAGATGGGCTGACCCGGACGCGCGCTTGTCCCCAACCGCCCTAACTGAATTGGTTAGCTTGTCCTTGGCCGGTTGCACGTGTGTTTGCACATGTGTTGCGTGCACGTTCCTAACTAATTAATCCGGAAGGTTAATTTGGAATGTTTACTTATTGTCCCAAGGATCCTCACTATGTCCTTGGGCACTGCTTAATCTACATGGTTATTTTAAATGGTCATGTGCTATGGTACCTAGGCTTGTCACTTGGATGCCTAGTACCTAATGTGTTAAGTTGAGAATCAATAATTTTAGATTAGGGTCTTCATTGCAGGTACAATTCTTAAACAAGCTTGGATTATATTTTAAATACTTGTGTATACTAGAATTTGGCTAACACCCTTAAGACAATATTCTATAATATGCCCAATATTTCTCAATATTGGGCATTGGGATGCCTATGTACCCCAATACACATTCTTAAAAACTTACTAGGCTCTTCACTAGACATGTAAATTTTTTGGAATATTACTTTATCCCCCCCTTAGGAACATTCGTCCCCGAATGACAGTACACGTCATTTGAGTCAAAGAGGGTATTTTCGAAAATCACATTAACATACTTGAAACTTTACTCTTTGTGGATATCTGATTCACAACTTACTCTGGATGATGCACATTACTCTAAGCTTATCTAAAGCTTCATATCTGATATTGAGGAACTTCCTTCTCAATCTTAATTTTACTTAATGCACATCACACTCATGCAACACATAAATCATACAAACCTACACAAAAATAGCAACATGAATGCAAGCATGAACTCATATTAACTCATATAGTTCAAGTATAAAACACAAAGTTATTGACTTAGAACACCAAAACCGCCAAATGCACTAAAATTTAGAGTCTCATTAACGAAATCGGACTAAGGAAGAGTATATCCAACCTCATGAACTGAATAAGTGAGGGTAACAGTATCTCATATCGGCCTCGGCCTCCCATATTTCTCCCTCAACGAGGTAGTTCCTCCATAATACTTTTACGGTGGCAACCTCCTTGTTCCTCAACCGTTTCACTTGACGATCTATAATTTCAACGTGAACCTCTTCATAAGAAAGTTTCATCGACTCCTAACCCCTCGATAGGTAGAATGGATGCTGGATCGCCTAGACACTTCTTAAGCATCTAAACATGAAGCACAGGATGAACAAAAGCCAAGTCATTCGGTAACTTTAGTTCGTAGGCAACATTTCCTACTCGGTGTAAGATCTTATAAGGACCTATATACCTCGGCAACTTACCTTTCTTGCCAAACCTCATCACCCATTTCATGGGTGATATCTTTAGGTACACTTGATCACCTACTTCGAATTCAAGAGCTCTCTTTTGGTTATCAGCATATGATTTTGACGACTGTAAGCAGTAGCCAATCTATACCTGATCATTCTCACCTTTTCCAGAGCCTCATGTATGATCTCGGGACCAAGGATGGTAGATTCTCCTACTTCAAACCATCCAACTAGGGACCTACATCTCCTACCATACAATGCTTCAAAAGGTGCTATCATTATAAGAGAACTCAATCAGTGGTATGTGATCGTCCTAACTCCCCTTGAAGTCAATAACACATGCTCTCAACATGTCTTCAAGGGTCTGAATGGTACGTTCTGCTTGTCCATCCGTATGAGGGTTAAAAGAAGTGCTGAGATTTACTTGCGTACCCAAACTCTTTTAGAAAGATCTCTAAAAATGAGAAGTGAATTGGGCTCCCCTATCCGAAATGATAGATAAAGGAATCCCATGCCACCTCACGTTCTCATCAATATATAGCTTGGCATAATCTTCGGCTCTATAATTAGACTTCACAAGAATGAAGTGCGTACACTTAGTCATCCTATCAATGATGACCCAAATGGAATCATGTAGTCTTCGGGTTCTGGAAGACCAACCACAATATCCATATTAATAGCCTCTCACTTCCACGTTGGAATCTCAATTGACATAGTAAGACCTCCAGGCTTAAGGTGTTCGGTCTTAACCTGTTGGCAATTGGGACACTCTTCCACAAAATTAGAGATATCTCGCAATACCTTCCCACCAATAAATTTCCTTTAGATCGTGATACATCTTGGTGGAACCTGGATGAATGGAATACCTAGAGCCATGAGCCTCTGCAATGATATTAGGCCTCAAATCATCAATATTTTGTAAGCACAATCTTCCTTGGTACCTAAGAACACCATCCCCCTCTAGGGAGAATGATTCATTGATTTTACTCAACACTGAATATTTCAAGTCGATGAGTAACGGGTCGAGATGCTGCTTGGCTTTAACATCTACAACAAATGAGGATTCGGAACTTGAGTGGATCATAACACCCCCTTTTGGTGTGTCAATCATCCGTACACCTAACTTAGACAATGGGTGTACCTCTTTAACCAACTCTTTCTTCTCATCATCTATATGAGACACGCTGCCCAGGCTCAATCGGCTTAAGGCATCGTCCACTACATTGGCCTTACCTGGGTGATAGTAGACACTCATGTCATAATCATTTAGTAACTCTAGCCATCTTCTCTGACAAAGATTCAATTCTCTCTGCGTAAAAACATACTAAATACTTTTATGGTTA
Source organism: Solanum lycopersicoides (assembly GCA_022817965.1). NCBI lineage: Eukaryota > Viridiplantae > Streptophyta > Magnoliopsida > Solanales > Solanaceae > Solanum > Solanum lycopersicoides. Next base: position 65,772 of record JAJJBR010001428.1, on the reverse strand, counting down.
GTAAATACATCAACATGTACACCATATAAGTAATGTCTCCAAAGTTTCAACGCAAACACCACAGCAGCTAACTCAAGATCATGCGTAGGGTAATTCTTCTCGTGGATTTTCAATTGTCTTGATGAATATACAATCTCCTTGCCATCTTGCATAAGAACACATCCCAAACCTACTCGGGAAGCATCACAATACACCACATACCCTTCACCACTTCTTGGCAACTTGAGGACTGTGGCCGAAGTGAGTCGGTCTTTGAGCTCTTAGAAACTCTTTTCACACTTTTCATACCACTCAAACTTCGCCTTTTTCTTTGTTAAAGCAGTTAATAGAGCAGCAATTGCGGAAAGCCCTCCACAAACCTACGATAACAATTAGACAAACCCAAGAAACTTCGAATATCGGTAGGAGTGAGGGGTCTCGGCCAATTCTTTACCGCCTCAATCTTTTTCAGATCCACCTCTACCCCCTGATCGGTCACAACAAGACCAATGAAGGTTACTGATCTCAACCAAAACTCACATTTGCTTAATTTCGCATACACCAGATGTTCCCTGAGTACTTGCAATGTCAGTCTCAAATGTTGTTCATGCTCTTCTATGGACTTAGAGTATATGAGTATGTCATTTATGTATACAATGAAAAAAGAATCAATATATTCACGGAAAACTCTATTCATGAGGTCCATAAACACGGCTGGTGCGTTAGTGAGACCAAATGATATGACAAGAAACTCGTAATGACTATACCTAGTATGGAAGGCAATCTTAGAAACGTCCTCTTGTCTTACCCTAAGTTGGTGACAACCCGACCGAAGATCTATTTTATAAAATAAACATGAACCTTGAAGTTGATGAAGTAGATCATCGATTCTGGTAAGAGGATATTTTTTATTTATAGTGACTTCTTGAGTTGCCAATAATCGATACGCATTCTAAGAGTTCCATCCTTTTTCTTAACGAACAACACTGGAATGCCCCATGGGGATATGCTCGGCTGGACGAATCCCTTATCAAGTAAATCTTTTAACTGCAACTTCAACTTTTTTGAGTTCTGCTGGAGACATTCTATAAGGCGGAATGGAAATCAGTTTGGTCTTGGGATCTAAGTCAACACCAAAATCAATTTCACGTTCAGGAGGGATTCCTGGCAAATCCTACGGAAAGACATCTTGAAACTCATTTACTACGGACACAGAGTCTATGGAAGGGACTTCTTGTTCTAAGTCATTGACTCTAACTAAGTGACATAAGTATATCTTAGATAACATCTTATTGGCTTTAAGATTGGAAACTATTTGGCCTGTTGGATTTGAAACATGCCCTTCCCATTTTAACTCTAACTCATATTGAAACTGAAAACTTACTACCCTGTTTCGACAATCTATGGTAGCATAGCATTTATGAAGCCAATCCATACCCAAAATTATATCAAAATCAAGCATGGTTAATTCTATTAGATCAGCATGAGTAACTTTATTGAGAACAGTTATTGGGCGATCTCTATATACTCTTTCGTCCCTAACAGTGTCTCATATGGGAGTACTAACTAGAAATGGTTCATGCAAGATCTCAGGAAGAAAGTCAAATTTACTAGCTACTAAAGGAGTAACAAAAAACAAAGTAGATCCTGGATCTAATAATGCATAACTAGGAAAAGAAAAGACAAGCAAGTTACCAGTAACCACATCCTTGGACTTCTCTTGTTTCTCTCTTCCTTTCAATGCATAGAACCGGTTTCTCTTGGGAGGTTCGGCTGTAGCAGTGGGATTAGGCCGAGGCTGAGTATCTGACTTGGCCTAATTCTTTGCTTTTGGGCAGTCCGTAATCACGTGCCCACTCTTACCGCACCCATAGCATCCATTAAAACCTACTATGTACTCACCTCCATGCACACGGCCACACTTACCACACATCTTTCAGTCACGCTAGCCATTTTTATCATTGCCCTTCTTGGCTTTAGTGTTCTTCGAAGGAGTAGGATTACCTCAGTGTTTGTGCCCCTATTTAACTTGGGCCTGTCCCGAACTCCAAATGCATTATTACCATTGATCGAACCGGACTGATCCGAGGGCCTAGATTTCTTGCACTCGCGGCTTCTCTTCCTCCTCCGACTATCCTAAACCTGTTGTGCATGAACCATCAACCTACCAAGGTCCATGTTATCATGCAACATCGCTGCCGACATTCCTCTTCTAAATCCTCTCAATCACCAATCACAAACCTGCTCATCTCGTCCCTGATATTGGACACCAGAGAAGAAGCATATTTTGAAAGCTTAATAAACTTCAAGGAGTATTCTCTGACTGACATACCTCCCTGTCGTAAGTTGATGAATTCCTCAACCTTAGCCTCTCTCTGTTCTCTGGGAAAGAACCTCTCCAGGAATGCAGTCTTGAGAACGTCCCAAGTAATGGGGACTTCTCCTATTTCTCGACCATCTCCCCACATCCTGTGCCACACCTGAGCCACATCTTTGAGTTGGTAGGCAGCCAACTCAGCCTTTTGGTCTTTACTAACACCCATAGCACAAAGAATCTTGTGAACCTCATCCACAAACTCTTGGGTATCCTCATTTTTCTTGGACCCGTAGTAGACTGGAGTATTCATTCTGCTAAAGTCACTCAACCTACTAGCCATGGTGCTAGCATACGGGTTATCCCTGGGAGAACCCTCTCTAGTGGATTGGGTCGTAATGGACTGCGCCTGCACAATGTCGGCTTGGTCCATCTAAAGCAGTGCCACCCTCACTTCTCCATCCGTCATCGCAACTGGGTTGACATGCACGTGTACTTCAGCAGCTGGGGCTTGAGGAGGAGCTTGGTTGCCTCCAGCAGCTGCTTCTTCGACTCTTCTTCCTGGGTTTCTTTTTGTGTTCATTTTCTACACATACACACAAGAAGGAAGTTAGATACTAGAATGACACAAAATGTCAAAGCTCTAGGCAGCACGATAAAGAGTAGAAGAAGGGAAAATTCCTAACATCACAAAGTCTCTAAGTCATGAATGTGGTGCACTTCACAACCATAAGTTAGAAACTACGCAACGTGGTTGTGTTGAGACTTAGTTCCAAGGTAATTTAACCTCATGCTCTGATACCAAGTTTCTCACACCCTTATTCTAGAACCCGAATGTAACCGGCGTTGTTGACCTGTCAGAGGTCGCATACAAGCCTCTTCTTAGCTTTCATCAGAATCATACAGTTAAATATATGGATAATTTAAAACTTTTCAATTCTTATTGAAGTGTACATATAATTCATATATATACTGCATAAGAGTGATATTCTAATAGCTCAAACTAAATCAACAATCTATTAAACATTAAACAATCGAAATAAAGAATCATAATAATAATAATAGTTTGCCAATCGGTATTATTACAAACGCTTGAACAAATGTTTGAAATTGAACGCTAGGGAATACATCCACCAGCTATTTCTAATGTACTAAATCTAGAATGATAAATGTAGTATCCTCGAACTCAAGAGGACCTACCAAAGTCTGGAGATCGCTAATCCAAACTATTTCGTCGAATCTTCAATCTTCTCTCGGACCTGCGCCTATAAAAATAGTAATAAGATATGGGGTTAGTACACACTTGTACTAAGTATGTGTGTATGCACATAAACAATAAGGACTATGAATGATCAAGGAAAGCTCTTCCTAAAGCAACATGCCGTTTCTGGAAAGTTAAGTCACTTTACTTTCTTAGATCGTTAATTATGATTCATGCTATGAATATGACATGTTCTCATGAAATTAAGGCACACACCTCATTTTCTATATGAACATAAGACCTTGGAATCATGAACATAATTTTAGAACAACTTAAACAAAAGTTTATTATTTTGATCCCCCACATGAGTTCCACCCAAAACCTGTACTTTCAACTCGTCCAAACATGCAAGGCCCCATCGAGACACACACAAATGCATGTCTCTAGGCTATCTATCGAACGTCATGGACGTTCTTGGACGTTTGACCTCCAAACTTCACGAAACTGTATATACTACCATTTGAAATCATTATAAACCATTTTAAGAGTTCATAAACTCGTAACATACCATTATAAGCATACATAGACACGTGAGGTACATAGGTGACTAGTCGTCGAATGTTTTGGTTGACCCTTGACGTTTGACTTCCAAATCACCTCAAACTTCATACACTGCCTATAAACCATATTATAAGTCATTTTAGGAACTTAGAAGATTAATACAAACACGTTAGGATCTATACACCATAACTTATTTTGGGGGTCTTACAATATCCTCCACTTAGGAACATTCGTCGTCGAATGACACTTAGAACACTTTAATCACAACAAGGACTTCAATGCATCATAGAGCAGTTCATCATATTTATTATATCATCACATAGAAGTTAATGCACCGAACTTACAAGGAACATAACTTCACACCATATAGCACTCAATGCACACAAGTAAGCAAAACTTCAATTTACTAACTCCTTAATGCATTAATCAAAGAGGCTCTTATCATGTTCATGGGAGGAACATCCTTCTCCTAATCATAACATGGTCATTACAGTTCAATTCATTAAGAGATCATCTCGCAAGGCCACACATAGGCAGATTACAACACATACTCAAAAGCCATTTTAAGCACTCGTACTTCATGCACAAAGGCCATCTTTACACTAATATAAGAATTTCTCACTTCCAAACCAAGACATGATAACGATTTCTTCCTAGTGATGTCCAAATGGTAAATCCCACCAAGCACATCACAAAAAATAGGAATCTATTTCACAAAATGTCAATTTCTTAACATAATACTCACCTTCATAGTAAGCATCTATTAGGAACAACAATACAAATTATAGGCACATACATGAATACTAAGCTAAACATGTTTTCACTTCTCAATAGTGAGCCTACAATCATGCTTTCGAAACCATACATGTTACATAATTTTCAAGAGACTCCACATATTTCATTTTAAAAAGACTCAACTTTTCATTATAATACACCACCTTACATATCACAAGTGACTAAAAATCAAGTTTCCTACTTTATCTCATAAAGTCAAGTGTACCATTAGCATGTTAGGATGTAGAATACTCATGAGAAACATGTATTTAATAAAAAAATCCATTCATGCATTTTGGAATATTCCTAAGATCTTTAAGATGATGTCAATCAATACATACCAAACATATAAAGTTCATGCAACTCGTACTTTATGCAAGACTATATTTATGAACAAGCTTACTAAGAATTCATTAGTTTCAAGTTCAAGTAAAAATAGGAGGTCAAGGTAGAAAATTCCTATAACCTTACTATTCCATCACCCCCCCCCCCACACACACACACTTTGGGTAAACCCAATTAAGAGCAACTTAACCCAACCTTAAGAGGATCTTAACTTAACAACATTCATTTTTCAACACTTACAAGCGATTATCACATTTAGAAGGAATTACAGTAACATACCATAAGGGCTCCAAAGGTGTTCTACGCTCCATCACTTAGGCAATTTATTCCCAATCATCTTGTTAGGTCATACCATTTAGCCGCATAAGTTTTTCATATATTACAATAGCCATTAAGGTCATTCAACATTAGGGGAAAACCACTAGGAGACCTAGCCATAAAAACTTTTGTTTTCCCTAGAACATTACAATAAGGTGACTTCGAGATCACAAAAACCCACATCATCACCCTACCAAGTCATACCTACTACATTTATACTTAGGATCAAGTATATACAAATAAATCCAATCCATATTAGGTAATCATGAATGTTCACACATTTAAACTAAGGCAACATTTGAAACATCATGAATATATTCAAAGGGAAATAATGAACACTGTAACAACCCTAAAAATGGATAAGATAAGAAATGCTTAATGTGTCAAGACATCCTATGATTAGACTAGGATTTACACGGATTGATGCACGTAGAACCAGACCTGGAAACCCTTGCTACAGCCAAGACAACTAACTTGGGGAGTTAGTTGAGCTTGGAAAGGTTGGGTCCAACCATGTAGGGCTCTCGAATACGAAGATTTACTCGAAGGAGTCTTTACCAGACTTAAAGAGGGGGAAATCTTAGGTTTGAAGCGTCTAGGGGTAAAATGGTCTTTTTCCTGGATAAGGGTAGTATCGTAATTACCCTAAATATGTAATTAATTATTTAATTAATAAGGTGGAAGGGCAATTTGGGGAGAGAGGGACGAAATTGGGCTCTTGAAGTGAAGTCTTGCTCCACCCGGGTTCGAACCTAGATGGAAGCAATGAATTAAAGTGATTTTTATTTAAGCTATTTTATTAATGTAATTAATTAATAATTATTATTCATCAGCTGATTTAAAATAAAATAAAAATCAGATTTTTATTAAATAAACAAAACCCTATTGACTAAGTCCTAAAACTAGACTCCTAAGCCTCCTACAACTCCCACTCTCTCACGTTTATCTCTCCACTCTCACGCTCAATCTCTCTTATTACTTCTCATGTATTTTCTCTGCCAAAATAAGATACAAAAGCAGAAAAATAAATCAAGTTCTTCACACTTGAAGAACTCACACAAATCACAAGAAAACAAACGATAATCGCACACTAGGCTAAGGGAGGTTGTCATTCGAGTGGAGTTGAAATTGAGGAGGCTTAGACGTGTTCTTAGGTGATGTTTTTGGGCATCAAGTCAAGGGTTTAACGTCAAAAAGGTGTGGGTTTTATTCTCTCAGTCCCTTTCTCAAGAGACCCCTTAAGATTTAGATTATTCAGTCCAAAAAATAGGATTGTTCCCCCTTTGCGTGCCCCTGTCACTAGCTCCCAATGAATCGTAGATTGGGTATGATTGCTGGTAGATTTAGGTGTATGTTATGTTTTCATGATGAATATGATTATGTTTGTGTACTTGAAATCGTATGAAAGACAACCATGTATTCGAAATATTGTGCAAGTGTGTGCGTGTGCAAGTATGTTACAGTGAATGAGGTTCTCGGGTTAAGGTTCCAAATTTGATAATGTTTTGGTTGTCATTCTACGTGCATAAACCTATGTAAATCTTGATGTTCATTAAAATGAAAGTATGGCTGATTTGAGTACAAATCTTTTGGCTAAACGAATCTATGAAAAATGCACCCCAAAAAGTGTTAAATGATCTATGAATTTCCCTAAGATTTCAAGTGAAAATGTTGGTGAAAATAAGCTTAAAAAATGACTAAATTTACAGCAAACTAACAAGTTTAGTTTAGGGTAAATGTAGAGGAATAAATGTGGGAATTATTTGAGTGTAAAGGGATGAGGCCACCAGGATTCGAACCTGTGACCTCATCCGTGAATTTGCCTTAAAAACGTGAAAAGGGAAATGGGGTCAAGGGGAAACGATCTTGGGTGTGCTGGCTGAAAAGTAAGGTGCAAGAAAATTAATAAAATAAAATGGGAGGCATGGGAATCGAACCCACGACCACCAGGCAGCGAGTGGAAGCAAAGGAAAAATAAAAGAAAAGGAATGTGAGGCGTGGGAATCGAACCCACGACCTCAAAGCTGTGAAGGAGAGTAAAGGAGAAAAGGAAAAATAAAAAGAAAAGAAAGGTGAGGCGTGGGAATCGAACCCACGAACTCAAGAAAGTGAAGGGATTTAAGGAGAAAAATAAAGATAAAAGAATTGTGAGGCGTGGGAATTGAATCCACGACCTCTAGGTAGGTTGCGAAATAAAAGAAAAATAAAGAGAGGTTGTGGGGGTTTGATCCCACAACCTCCAGGTCTATGCGAATTGGACAAGGAGAATTAAATTATAAATAAATAAAAGGGGTTGTGGGGGTTCGATCCCACAACCCCTCGGCCAAATAAGAGGAGATTCCAAGGAGAAAAATAAAGAGGAAATGTTGATGTTGGGGCTCGATCTAGGGTCCCATTGTCATGTGAACTAAAAATAAAATCAATGAAAAATGTAAGTGTTGTCCAAGGGATTCGAACTTGGGTTCCCTTGCCCAAATTCCGTATTGATACAAAAGTCATACGTGAATTAAATGTTCAAGAATAATGCCACCTACTTAGATAAAAATCGAGATCTTGGCATACATACAAGATGCATAAGTCTTGTACTACATAATCTTAGGAAGATATGAGTCACTTAACGGACTATGAATGAAGCCTCATGGCTTGTATGTATAGACCCATAAGTCTAGCATACATTTAAAAGAAGTGAACCTAAGATGTATGTAATGAAATGATGTAACCCTAGAAGGGTTAAGTACGAGTGTAAAACACACTAAATGGCCAAGTGTATTGGCATACGATGAAATGATTATTATGTAATGAAATGATGAAACCCTAGAAGGGTTAAGTAAGAGTGTGAAACACACAAATGGCCAAGTGCATTGGCATATGATGAAATGAACATTCACGTAAAAAGGGGTGAATAATTATGAAGAGCAAATGTGCTAATGTTAATGAATGTGGTGACAACAAGATATAAGACTAATGTAAAAGATGTGAACAATATCAAATGAGCCTAAGTAATGTTACCAAAACGTACTCACCCATGAGAGTGTAAAGTTAATGAATAAACCAGTCTCTATGAACACTCTAATGTAATTATTGAGATTAAAACACTTAATACTAATGATGAGATAAGAAATCATCTATTGTGCTATGATGTCCTCATACTAGAAGCCAACTTCCATGACGTATGAGTTGAATGTAATGGAACTTTATATTGAGCATTGATAGACTAGCTATGAGCGGTGATGACTTCTCTCGGGAAGGGCGGAGGTTCACATAACTCTCATGAGATGAGACTGTCCGGCATGCCGGGTATGGGTCTCCTTATATCTCCTAGTCTTCGAACCTATACTGCCAATATAGGGATCTGGCGGGGTTAAATTCCCATGTACGCTAGCATGTTTTGGGTCACCTTGGCCGATGATTCCACCTCTTTTCTGTGTGGGGGAGACACTGGATTTCATGATGCTCACATGATCTATGTCGGTTAAAGTTAAAGTTCCCAATGAATGAATGAGGCCAGCGTCAAATGATGCACATAATGAAATGAACGATACCAAAGGTGTTAGGATAGGATAATCAAGAGGTGAGCTAGACTTAGGTAATGACACTAGGTTATTCTTGATCATTGCACAACAAACCCGATGAAAGTATTAAACTACATCTTAGGTATAGCTGGTGTTCACACTAGCCTATGAACGAAATAAAATGAAGTACGTATGAATGAATGAAGCGGATTCTGTGATTGCTAATGAAGACTCCCTAGTTGAGGTCCCATATGTTGAGCCCTCATTTTGGAAAGTCATAATGTCAAGTCCATGATTCCAAGGTCTCATGGCATATGAATGAATGTTATAAAAGATATTATGTGCTATATGCAATATGATATGTGCTATGTGTAAGATGTTATGTGCTGTATGCAATATGATAAGTATGATGATGCATGTTACTCTAATGGCATGACTTTCCTAATCCAAATTTTGAAAGCTCACTGACTTTCCTAATCCAAATTTGGAAAGCTCACTGACTTTCCTAATCCAAATTTGGAAAGCTCACTGACTTTCCTAATCCAAATTTGGCAAATCCACTGACTTGACTTTCTATAATCATGTTGTTAAGAAAGAGCTATTCTTACTCATGCATGTCCTTGGTGTGTGCTTGAATATACCCATACTTAGTACAAGGGTGTACTAATCCCATACAACTCTATATTTTTAGGTGCAGGCATAGGTGGATGCTAGAGCTTACAGGTTGACGTAGCAGCTATCCGGACGTGGAGCTTTCATCCAGACTTGGTAGGCCCTCATGCTTTCGAGGATGTCTACTGTTATTATCTAGCTTAGATGTAGGCTTTAGCTAGTGGAGCATGTTACACTAGCGTTTCTTTCCACTTTCATTTCAGACTTTGTAATGGTGCCGTTTTGGCAAAAATACGTTTAATGGAATTATGAACTGTTTCTTTCATTTGATTATCTCTATATTAGATGGTTGATTTGTGAACGCCCATGATGTTAAGTTTATAATGTTTAGCATGAAATAAGAAAACAAAAAGTTCAAATTTTCTGCTAAAAATAACCTAGATGAAGTAAGAATGATGTATGTAGGCTTCTCTGCGACCTCTGAGAAGTCAACGACGCCGGTCTCGTCTGGGGTCTAGATTCTGGTCGTGACAAAGTTGGTATCAGAGCACTAGGTTAAATTCCGAGTATAATGAGTTCACATCAAACACATTGAGTAGTTTCTAAGTAATGGTAGTGAAGTGCACCACTATCCTGAATTAGAGACTGTATGATGCGTACGAAAATTTCCCTTCTTCTAATATTATCTTGCTTTTCCTAATGTCTAATTTCTTGGTGTTATGAGTGTGCCTAACATCAATCTTTGTTGTTTTCAGAGAATGAATACTAGGAGAACCATTGGTCAGAGTAGAGGAGGTGCAGCTGCTAGGGGCAATCAGGTTCCATCCCAGGCTGCAGCTGAAGGAGTGGCTATGCCGGTTAACCCAGCTGGGTTGACTGATGCGGAGGTGCGGGCATCTCTGGCCTAGATGGAACAGGCCATCACTATGAAGGCCCATGCTATGACTGCCCAGGTCAACTGGCAGGATGTTCAGAGGGAGAACCCACCGGTTCGTAGCATGGCTGACAGTTTGAGAGACTTCACGAGGATGAATCCTCCTATTTTCACAGGGTCTAAGACTTCAGAGGACCCCCAGGATTTTGTGGATGAGGTACATACAATTTTGGTGGCTATGGGGGCCATAAATATTGAGAAGGCTGAGCTGGCTTCCTATAAGCTCAATGATGTTGCACAGACTTGGTGCAAGATATGGCAGGATAGTCGAGCTTTGGGTGCAGTTCCGGTCACTTGGGAGCTGTTTAAGACAGCCATCCTGGAGAGATTCATTCACAGGGAGATGAGGGAGGCAAAGGTTGAGGAGTTTATCAACCTTAAGCAGGATCAATGACAGTTAGGGAGTATTCCCTGAAGTTTGTTAAACTATGCAGGTATGCTACTTTCCTTAGAATCTAACAGCAAGGATGAGATGAGTACAGAAGTTTGTTAAATTATCCAGGTATGCTACTTCCCTTGTATCTAACAGCAGGGATGAGATGAGCAGGTTCCTCACAGGAATCAACGGAGATCTGGAGGAGGAGTGTCGGTCTGCGATGCTCCATGATAACATGGACCTCTCCAGGTTGATGGTGCATGTCCAGCAGGTAGAGGACAGCCGCAGGAAGAGGGGTGTTCGTGATGCTAGGAGGCCTAAGACTCAAGATCAGGCACATCCCATCCATGGAGGCCACAAAAACAATTTTGGCATCCGTGAACAGCCCAGGTTCAAGAAGGGCAGCAGAGTTCTAGGAACTCTAATTATTAGAGGAGTAGAGTACCTAGAGGAGGCAGACCTGAGCCCAAGAAGGGCAATGGAGGTGAGATGCAGCGTCCCAAAAAGAAATGTGCTAAGTGTGGTTGTGCTCACAATGGAGAGTGCAGACAGGGCACTAATGCCTGTTTTGGTTGCGGTAAGAGTGGGCACATGGTTAGAGACTACCCACAGAACAGAGGTCAGGCTGGAGGTAATGCTCCGCCTAGGCCTAATCCACAGGGTGCAGCAGCAGCCGAGCCTCCTAAAAGGAACAAATTCTAGGCCCTGAAGGGTAGGGAGGAGCAGGAGAAGTCTGCTGATGTGGTCACAGGTATGCTGCAAGTATTCTCAATTTCTGTTTATTCTTTACTTGATCCAGTGTCTACGCTTTCCTTTGTAACTCCTTTGCTTGCTCTCACTTTTGAGATATTTCCTGAAGTTTTGCATGATTCTATTGTGGTTAGTACAACTTTAGGAGAAAATGTAAGAACTGATAGAGTATACAAGGATTGCCCTATAGTTGTAAGTGGTAAGACTATGTGTGCAGACTTAGTTGAGTTACCCATGAATGATTTTGATGTTATCTGGCATGGAATGGCTTCACAGTTGTTATGCTTGTTTGGATTGTTGTAGTAGAGTGGTGAGATTTCATTTCCCTAATGAAGAGGAGCTAGTCTGGGAGGGGTACAACTCGAGTCATCCTAATCCCTTGATTTCGAACCTTAAGGCCAATAAAATGATGTCCAAGGGGTTATTGTGTCATCTTGTGAGTGTTAATGATTTAGATCATGACATTCCTTCCATAGACTGTTTCTTTCATTTGATTATCTCTATATTAGATGGTTGATTTGTGAACGCCCATGATGTTTAGTTTAAAATGTTTAGCATGAAATAAGAAAACAAAAATTTCAAATTTTCTGCTAAAATTAACCTAGATGAAGTAAGAATGACGTATGTAGGCTTCTCTGCGACCTCTGAGAGGTCAACGATGCCGGTCTCGTCTGGAGTCTAGATTCTGGTCGTGACAAACACCTTAAAGCACATATTCTCAAGGTAGCATGATTTCATAGATCCTCACTAAGCATTTAAAGTTCAAATGATAATAGTAAGCCACCAACATGTAAAACAATATAGTAACACACTATTTCAAAATAAACTCATGTCAACCATAATAACTTCTAACACTCTTTAACTATGTCATGACATGCATTCTTCAACATAACATGCTATTTCACATAAGTCTCATTCATAGCCATAAATGGCATCGCATCATTAAAACGTGCAAAAATTAACCTTCAAACATACTCATTCAACCATAAAACCAAGTTAAGCATTAACTCACCTTTTCTCCCTCAAACATAGTGATACAATCTCATCCAAGCAATCACATCAAATAGACAACCAGACAAGAAAACATAAGAGAGTGATCTTATAGAGTTAAGTTTTATGGCACGATATAAAAGTGATGAAGAAGGGAAATTCTATCGTCCTATAGCCTCTCGTACCATTTGATGTGTCGCCACTCACCACCAATACTACGAGACTCTACTAGACGTGGAAATATGACACTTTTAGAACCTAAAACAACTTTATAAACCTCATGCTCTGATACCACATTTGTCACATCCGGGGAGCACCCCTAGATGTAACATGGCGTACTTTACCTCTCGGAGGTCTTATACAAGCCAATAGTTATCATTCATCGCATTGACATAGTAAATTTAGCGGAAAATTTAAAACTTTCTTAGCACATCATATGCTAGAACATTAATTCATATAAGTATAAAACATAAATCATAATACATATATAGAGCTTAAGTCTCTTTGCCAACTTAGACTAAAGAACATTAAAGTACGTTAGGAACACGGCCCATAAGACACATTATATAACTATATAATATTTAAAGACTTTACATTAAAGATATAACTAGGAGATCCTTGAACTTTCAGGATTCCTTTCATTGAGCTTGGAAATCATCTAGCAAGCTCTTCACCATTCAAGACATCCTTTAAGAATCCATAACCTACACTTTGTGTAAAAAGTAGAGAAGAATGGGATTAGCACAAGAATGTACTAAGTATGGCAACCATGCAAAAACATGCATTTATAAGGGACATTTTCTTGAAAATCATACTTCATGCTTTCTGAGTAAATCTTCATAAAAACCTTTAGACAATAGCATTTATATCATTCACATACTTCATATACACATATTTAAATGCCAAACATTACATAAGATCAGCTATAAAATTTATGAAATTTTTGAGTCACATTACAGTGAGCTCACTTTCCCTTAACAGTGAACTCTTTTTCCTTTAACTCATCAACCTTCCAAGTAACCTCTAGGGATACTTGGTGCAATGCATCACCCTAAGACCACAAGAAAAACATACATACAATTTATACAAGGCAACACATACCATCATAGAAGTATAGTACAACATGGACATATTTAAGCCAAACTATGAAGGACATTACATTGAACTCTTAGTCATTATGCACATATACTATTTTACTTCACATGGTACCTTATAAGACCTTAATCATAGTCCCAATCTTAATCTACTAGTGCAATGTACATGTGGGCCCCATAACCTCACATATACTTAGTTGAACCTTCATGAGACCAAAAGCCTTACCACTTCATACATCAACATCACAAGTAAAGCCAACTTCATTCATGTCAATACAAGACCTTCAACATATAGTCATTTAGACGAACATAGTGCACATCAGGATAAGATCACATAATATAGATTCATATCAAGCACATCTTCATGAAAAGTATACCAATACTACAAAGTCATGCATATGGACATAAACATAATCATACACATTAGGTCACCTTCCTAAGACTCCTAAGGAGTTACTTGTGCAATGTCTAGATGGGTTCATTACTTCCACCTATACTATGTAGCCTTCCTTAAGTAATCCTAGTTAGGATCCTATTCCATTATTTCCATTGTCCATTTTACTTTAGGGAAACTATAGCCTCAACCGACACTAAGACCATGGGTGCTAAACATGGAATTTGGTGTTGTAGAGCCTTACACCACTGGAAGGTGTCCCTACCTAGTCAAGTTAGAACATTAACATTTATACTAGCATCCTAAGTGAATTCACTTTGCTAGATCCTATGTGGTAAGCATAGTTAATGGAACTAAGAGATAGGTATATACCTCTACATGTCATTGGACAATTGGGGCCTCATCTCATGAGTAAACATGAGTGAACCCTTCCTCAAAGGGAAGTCAACACCTCATGTGGATCCATAGGTGATTATTCCTCAAAGGGAAGTCAACAATCTATAAGGGACATATTGTGAATCTTTCTAAGGAAAGCCTACACCTCTCAATGTCAAGTTCACTCGGTGCTAAGCTAAGTTCCCTTTATTGAAATTTCTTTAATCATACTTTCATAAAACATAGTCTTAAGATATTTGATTCTCATATGCTTATAGCATACTTCCAAGGCATATCATCCGAACGTCATGGACGTTCTCCGACGTTTGACCTCCAAACTTAACCAAACTTCACACAGTGCCTAAGTACACTAAAGTAACTCATTTTAACTTAAAATTAACTCAAGAAACAACCATGATGTTCTAGTTCACCTTAGTTCATTTTAGGGCGTTACATTCAACCATACCATGCCTAGATATGTTTAGGGAGCAATTTCCTTGTACTCAACACACTTGCATGTCTTCATGAGATCACAACCAAGCAATGCACAAAGGTCAATTCATTTTAAATGAGAAATTCAAAACCTTTTACCTAGGCATGATCATATATCCTTCTTAGTAAAATCAAAATGGTAATTCACAACACACACATCACAATAGAATGTCATTTCACAAAATTTCAATTACTATCATAACACTAGACTTCATAGGCAAGCATAAATTTGGGAAAATCTCACAATTCAAAGGCACACACAAGGACACTAGCTAGACATGCCTTCCCTTTCTAAGAGTGAGCCTACAATCAAGCTTTTCAAACCATAAAATTCACAAAAAATTCAAGGGACTCGTCATTTATCATTTTAAAGAGACTCAATTCTTCATTGAATAGACTAAACACCACACATTTGGAGTGACTTCAAACATACTTCTTACCTTATCTCATGAATTTAAATGTATAATTACCATATCAAGATGCATAATAAACATGAGAAAACATGAATTTGATCAAAATTCCTTTTCAAGTACTTTAAAATCTTCAAAATATGCTTAACGTAGTGTCAATAAATACATACATACCATAGGGAGAACATGCAAATAATACTTTTATGCAAGACTCCTATCATGAACAAGCTTCTAGGAACTTTTTAGTTTCAAGTTCAAGTAAGAATAGAAGGACGACATAGAAATATCTACAATTTTAATACTCTAATAACCATCCCCCACTTAGGTTAAGCTCATTTAAGAGAAAATTAACCCTTCCTTAGTAGGATCTTAGCTTATGAACCTCCCTCGTCATCATTTAAAAGTGATTACCAACTCAAAAGGTGTCACATTCTAGAAAATATACTTGTCTAGTGAAGAGTCTATTAGGTTTTAAGAATATGTATTGGGGTACATAGGCATCCCAAATCCCAATATTGAGTAATATTGGGCATGTTAGAGAATATTATTTTTAGGGTGTTAGACAATTTCTACGTATTAACAAGTAACTTAATATACACTTTGACGTTCAAATGCTCCAATCCAAGCTTGTTTAGGAATTGTACCTGCAATGAAGAACCTAAGCTAAAAATTTTAATTTCATCACTTACACACATTAGGTACGAGGCATCGAAGTGTTAAGCCTAGGTACCATAGACCATGATCATTTAAAATGATCATGTAGATAAAGCAGTGTCAAGAAAATAGTGAGGATTCTTGGGACAAGAAGTGAACTTTCCAAGTGCAACTACAGAGTACACGGTTAGGAAAGTGCATGGCAACACATGTGCTACCGGCCAAGAGACCAAGCGACCAAGACCAACCGATTCGGTTAAGGGGCCGACATGCGTAGGGTCAAACCACGTGGGGCCGAGCTTCCTAACCAATACTAGACCCTAACTAACTTACCTAACTAGCTAACTAACCTAGTACTAACTAAAATGAACTAACTAGTCTGCCCGAAATCTTAAGCCCTAACCGGGTGACACTAGTCGAGTAACTAACTAAAGAAACATCCTAGTACCTAACCTAGGATGGTCCAAAGGGGTTGGTTATGGTCCTAGTGACTTAGGGGTACTTTATTAATTACCCTAGGTCACTTAATTAATTAAATTAAATTCATGGTCAAACCCGAGACCCTTAGCAAATTTTCAAAGTTTGGCTAAGTCAAACGCTCTTCTTTTTTTAGTCAATTTAGGAGGGGCATTTTGGTATTTAGCTAATTGATTTATTTAATTAAGTTAATTAGCCTAAGTTGAATTAGTCAATAATCAGTTCCTAAGACTTAGACTCACGTTTATCCAGTAGAAACCCACAACTGAAAAAATAGTGAATAAACGCAAGAAAAACAGAAAAATACTTTTGGTTCTCCTTAGGAGATTTCAACGCAATTCTTCAAGATTTTCGTGCAAAGAATAGGGTGATCTTCGTAAATTCAATTCTACAGTAAGGTATGGGTTTTCTATCTTGGATTCATTTCCCCAAGAGGCTTTTTAAACGTTTTGAATTCAAGAAAACTGAAACTAGGGTTGTTTCCAATGAAAATGTCGAATTTTCATCTCCCTAGTTCTCCTTGTTTCTGATTGTAGTAGTATGTATAATGCAAATCTCGAGCATGTTGTTGGTATGTGGTGCTAACTGATCATTATGTGTAGGTTTCTGTGATTTGATAATGTCGAATGAGACCTATAGGTTAGATCCGTATGATTAGAGTATCATTTACATCAGATAAGAAAGGTTGTAATGCCTAAATGTGTTCGAGAAGATGAAATTGGTATAAGTCGTTTATGATATTCAGTTTACTGTTGAAAAGAATGAAGGTTTTGATTACTGTGTGTGTTTACATTAGATATGTTTGTAAGTGTTTTGAATGCAATGATTCGAAGAAGAAATAAGAATGAGAATCAAAGCTAGTTAATGAATCTTCAATGCCAAATCAACTTTATAGCTTGGCCAAACTAAGCACTGAATTGTTCTTATTGGCTAATCAGAGGTTAAAAGTTGGCTTGCTTAAAATGATGAGATTAATATAGTATATGCATGAAGTTAATTGACTTGGCTAGTGATAAGATCATGAAAAATGTTTAGTGAAAGTTTGGTTTATGACAATAAATTGGCCAGCAATATTATTTGCAAAATATGTAATAGAATTGGCCAATGACTAAGTCATACCAATCTTATATGGCCAATGTAAATTATGATGTTTCTTGTAAGGCCAAATACATGTTAAGAATTGACTAGACAAGATGTAACTCAATGAACTCATAACCTAGGATATGCCAATGATTGGGACAAGTCCCAACATACCCTATCTAAATGAACTTGTGAACATAGTAGCACATTGAATAAGTCCTTATAACTTTCATAAAGAATGGTACAAGGCTACCAAATAACATTGAACAAGATAAGGTGAGTAATAAGATAACTAAAAGCTTATGAGTTAAGAAATTGACCTAGAATGGGGTGTTAAAGGAAGTGAGACAGGTCTCACTTGCAGCTAAGCAATTATGTTAAAGATACTCACATAAGAGGGTGTTAAAAATCGTGAGACAAGTCTCATTAACACCATGATGATAATGTAAGATTTAAGTTCACATTCATCAAGTATAGAAAGGTATGACAAGTCATCCATTGAGCTAAGCATACTTCATACTAGAAGCAAGCTTCCATAGTGTATGAGTCAACTCTAAAAGTTGTAAAGTATAAGAAATTGAGCTAAGAACGGATAGACTAGTAATGAGCTTGTACAAGAACATGTAAGCCTCATGAGATGAGACTACCACCAAGGTGGATAAGGGTATCCAAATTATCCTAGTCTTTGAACTATGTCGCCATCATAGGTTACTAGCTAGTGGATCCACCTAAGAAAGCTAGGAAGTATTCGGTTTCACATTGGCCGGTGAACCACCTCTTTTCGGTGTGGGGAAGACACTGCATTTCAAATTAGCTCAAATGATCTATGTCGGTTAAATGTTAAAGATTTCTTTAAGAATGTAATAAAGAAAGAAAGAACGAACTAGGAATATTAGGGGTGTTCGGATAGGATGACCAAAGGGTGAGGTTAGAATAAGTAATGATGTAAGTCATTCTTAGTCATTGCACTGAAAGATCCCAAATGGAAGTCTTAAAAGAATATCCTAAGTCAACCTAGCATGTTAAAAGTGAACATGAGATTAAAGAAGAAGAAATGTAAGTTCAAAGTGAACTAAGTAAGCAAAAGCATAAGTATATCAAATCATCAATGTTTGATAAGAATGAAGTTTTAACAATTATTGGCTTATGCCAATAAAGGGAGAAAAACATAATGACTCATAAATTGGAGTATGAATATATGCCCCAGCATCTATGTATTATGCAAATAATCAACGAATGGGCATAGCCAATAATGATTTGCTTATAAAGACTTCATGCCCAATTTAACAAGAATGGAAAGAATAACTTGTAAGTAGGGTAGTCAAATCATTTCCTTAGTCTTTTGGATTACTTACTTGATTCATTGTAGCAATGGGACTAAAATAAATCATTGCACGCGTAAGTAAGATGTAGGATCAAAGGATATCATTGAACTATACCATAAAAAAGAAGAAAAGACTGAATAATAAACTAAGTCTGGCAGAGGGAGCTCTCGGCTTAGGGGGAGAAAAAATATTAAATTTTGCTTGAGTTGTTCTAAAATTATGTTCATGATTCCAAGTCTTATGTTCATGTATAAAATGAGTTGTGTGCTGTAAATGCATCAACATATTTCATATTCATAGCATGATTCATAAATAACGAATAGGAAAGTGAAGTGACTTCACTTACCAAAAATGTCATGTTGCTATAGGAAGAGCTTTCCTTGATCATGCATAGTCCTTATGTGTTTATGTGCAAACACCCATACTTATACAAGTGTGTACTAACCCATATACAATTACTATTTTTATAGGTGTAGGTACTTGAAGAGGATTGAAGATCAGTCGAAGTTGTTTGGACTAGAACCTCCAGACTTTCGTAGGTTCTCTTGAGTTCTAGGTTGCCTACCTTTTATCTTCTAGCTCTAGTAGCTTAGACATAGCTAGTGGATGTTGTCCCTAGCGTTTCCTTCGAAACATTTGTTCAAGCTTTTGTATTAAGGCCGGTTTTGCAACTATTAATGATAATTTGAATTCTTCATTTCAATTGTTCAATCTGTTAATACATGGTTTTTTTTATCTGTTAGTATATCACTATTATGCAAGAATTATATGAAGTCTAAGTACACTTCAGTAAATTTTAAAAGTTTTAAATTTTCTGCTAAATTTAACTATATGATTGTGATGAAAGCTAATAAGAGGCTCGTCTGCGACCTCTGAGAGGTTAACGATGCCGGTCTCATCTACGGTGTAGGACCCGGGTGTGAAAAAATTGGTATCAGAGCATTAGGTTAAATTACCTAGGAACTAAGGCTCAAAACAACTACGTTGCGAAGTTTCTAGCTTATGGTTGTGAAGTGCACCACAACCATGACTTAGAGACTTAGTGATGTTAAGAATCTTCCCTTCTTCTACTCTTTATCGTTTTGTGTAGAGTTTTGACATTTTGTGTCATTCTAGCATCTAACTTCCTTCTTGTGTGTGTGTGAAGAAAAAGGAACACAAGAAGAAACGCACACAGGAGAGTTGGAGAAGCAGCTGCTGGGGAAACCATGATCCTCCTCAAGCCCCAGCTGCTGGAGTACAAGTGCCTGTCAACCCAGCTGCGTTGACGGATGGAGAAGTTAGAGCAGCACCGGTTTAGATGGCCTAAGACATCACTGCTCAGGCACAGGGTATCACAGCCCAGGCCACTAAAGAGGGTGCTCCCAAGGATAACCCACATGCTAGCACCATGGCTAGCAGACTAAGAGATTTCACTAGGATGAATCCTCCAGTCTACTTCGGGTCCAGAACCAATGAGGATCTCCAGGAGTTTGTGGAAGAGGTCCAAAAAATTCTCTGTGCTACGGGTGTTAATGAAGAGGAGAAGGCTGAGTTGTATGCATACCAACTCAAAGATGTGCCTCGGGTATGGTACAAGATGTGGGTAGATGGTCGAGCACTAGGAGAAGTCACCATCACTTGGGAAATTCTCAAGACTGCATTCTTGGAGAGGTTCTTTCTCAGAGAGCAGAGAGAACTTAAGGTTGAGTAGTTCATCAACCTACGTTAGGGAGTTATGTCAGTCAAGGAATACTCATTGAAGTTTGTTAAACTTTCCAAATATGTTTCTTGCCTGGTGTCTAGTTGCAGGGATGAGATGAGAAGGTTTGTGAGTGGTGTATCGGAGGATCAGGAGGAGGAATGTCGGTTAGCCATGTTGCATTATAACATGGACCTTTCTAGGTTGATGGTACATGCACAGCAGGTGGAGGAGATTCATCAAAGGAAGAGAGGCGGACAAGGAAAGAAGCCTAGGCCCTCGGATCAGGCTAGTTCTAGCACTAGTAGTAGTTTGTTTGGAGTCCAGGACAGGCCCAAGTTCAAGAAGGGGCACCATAAGTCAGGTAATCCTACTCGTTCTAGGAACACTTCTGACAAATGGGGCAAGTCTGTCCCCAAGAAGGGCAATGATAGAATTGCCCAGCGTGACAGAAAGTCGTGTGGTATGTGTGGCCATTTGCATGAAAGTGAGTGCATGGTAGGTTATAATTCCTGCTATGGGTGCGGCAAGAGTGGGCATACAATCAGGGACTTCCCACATGTGAAGAATCAGGCCAAGGAAGATACTCAGCCTCGGCCTAATCCTACTGTTGCAGCCGATCCTCCTAAGAGGAATATGTTCTATGCTTTGAAAGGTAGAGAGGAGCAGGAGAAGTCATCTTATGTGGTCACAGGTACCTTGCATGTCTTTTTCTTTTCCTGTGTATTCATTGTTAGATCCAGGATCCACCTTGTCTTTTGTTACTTCTTTATTAGCTAGTAAATTGACTTGCTTCGTGAGATCTGACATGGACCTTTTCTAGTTAGTACTCCCATAGGAGACAACATTAGAGCTAAAAGAGTATATATAGATATTGCCCAATAACTGTTCTTTATAGAGTTACCTATGCTTACCTAATAGAATTAACCATGCTTGACTTTGATATAATTTTGGGTATGGATTGGCTCCATAAATGCTATGCTACCATAGATTGTCGAAACAGGGTAGTAAGCTTTTAGTTTCCTAATGAGTTAGAGGTGGAATTGGAAGGGCATAGTTCAAATACAACAGGACAAATAGTTTCCCATTTTAAAGCCAATAAGATGTTATCTAAGGGGTATTTATACCACTTAGTCAGAGTCAATGACTTAGGACATGAAGTTCCTTCCATAGACTCTCTGTCCATATTAAGAGTCAATGACTTAGGACATGAACTTCCTTCCATAGACTCTCTGTCCTTATTAAGAGTCAATGACTTAGGACATGAAGTTCCTTCCATAGACTCTCTGTCCATAATAAATGAGTTTCAAGATGTCTTTCCGGAGGATTTACCAGGAATCCCTCCTGAACGCGAAATTGACTTTGGTGTTGACTTAGATGCCAACACCAAACCAATTTCCATTCCTCCATATAGTATGACTCCAGATGAACTCAAAGATTTGAAGTTGCAGTTGAAAGATCTACTTGATAAGGGCTTCATCCAGCCGAGCATATCCCCATGGGGTGCTCTAGTGTTGTTCGTTAAGAAAACGGATGGAACACTTAGGATGTCTATCGATTATCGGCAACTCAACAAAGTCACTATAAAGAACAAATACCATTTTCCCATAATTGATGATCTATTTTATCAGCTCCAAGGTTAAACTTTTATTTCTAAAATAGATCTCCGGTCAGGGTATCACATGCTTAGAGTGAGACAAAAGGACATTCCTAAGACTGCCTTCCGTACTAGGTATGGTTATTACGAGTTTCTTCTCATATCATTCGGTCTCACTAATGCACCAGCCGCCTTTATGGACCTTATAAATAGGGTCTTCCATGAATACCTTGATTCTTTTGTCATATTATTCATAGATGACATCCTCATATACTCTAAGACCAGAGAAGAGCATGAACAACATTTGAGAATGACATTGCAAGTACTCAGGGAACATCAGTTGTATGCAAAATTAAACAAATGTGAGTTTTGGCTCAGATCAGTGACCTTCCTTGGTCATGTTGTGTCCGACCAGGGTGTAGAGGTTGATCCGAAAAAGATTGAGTCATTAAAGAACTGGCCGAGACCCCTCACTCCTACAGATATTCGGAGTTTCTTGGGTTTGGCTGGTTAATATAGCAGGTTTGTTGAGGGTTTTTCCGCTATTGTTGCTCCATTGAAAGCTTTAACAAAGATGAAGGCAAAGTATGAGTGGTCTTAAACATGTGAAAAGAGCTTTCAAGAGCTCAAAGACCGACTCACTTCAGCCCTAGTTCTCATATTGCCGAGGAGTGATGAAGGGTATGTGGTGTACTGTGATACTTCCGGAGTCAGTTTGGGATGTGTTCTTATGCAGGATGGCAAGGTTATTGCATATACATCAAGACAGTTAAAAATCAACGAGAAGAATTACCCTACCCATGATCTTGTGTTAGTTGTTATGGTATTTGCGTTAAAACTTTTGAGACATTACTTATATGGTGTACATGTTGATGTATTTACTGACCATAAAAGTCATTCAGTATGTTTTTACATAGAGAATTGAATCTTCGTCAGAGAAGATGGCTAGAGCTGCTCAAGGATTATGACATGAGTGTCCACTATCACCCAGGTAAGGAATGTAGTGGCCGATGCTTTGAGCAATTGAGCATGGGCAGTGTGTCTCATATTGATGATAGAAGAAGAGCTGGTTAAAGAGGTACAAAATTGGCTAGGTTAGGTGTACGGCTGTATATACACCAAGTGGGTGTTTTAGTTCATTCCAGTTCTGAATCCTCATTTGTTGTAGATGTTAAACTAAGAAGCATCTCGACCCAGTACTCATGGAGTTGAAAGACTCAGTGTTGAGTAAGCTGAATGAATCATTCTCCCTGGGGGATGGTGTGCTTAGATACCAGGGCAGATTGTGTGTGCCCAATATTGATAATCTGAGACCTAATATTATTGCAGAGGCTCATGGCTCCAGGTATTCCATTCATCCAGGTTCCACCAAGATATATCATGATCTCAAGGAGATCTATTGGTGGGAAGGTATGAAGCGAGATATTTCTAAGTTTGTGGAGGAGTGCCCCAATTGCCAACAGGTTAAGGCCGAACACCTTAAGCCTGGAGGTCTTACCCAGTCGATTGAGATCCAACATGGAAGTGGGAGTCTATTAATATGGACTTTGTGGTGGTCTTCCAGGACCAGGAAACTGCATGATTCCATTTGGGTCATCATTGACAGATGACTAAGTCTACTCACTTCATTCCTTGAAGTCTACTTACAGCCAAGATTATGCCAAGATGTATATTGTGAGATAGTGAGGTGGCATGGGATCCCTTTATCTATCATTTCGGATAGGGGAGCCCAGTTCACTCTTACTTTTGGAGATCTTTCCAAAAGAGTTGGGTACACAGGTGAAGCTCAGTACTGCTTTTCATCCTCAGACGATGGAGAAGCAGAGCGTACCATTCAGACCCTTGAAGACATGCTGAGAGCATGTGTTATTGACTTCAAGGGGAGTTGGGATATCACTTGCCACTGATTGAGTTCTCTTATAATAATAGCTACCATTCCAGTATTGGGAAGGCACCTTTTGAAGCACTGTATGGCAGAAGATGTAGGTCCCCAGTTGGGTGGTTTGAGGTAGGAGAGTCTTCCATCCTTGGCCCTGAGATCATACATTAGGTTATGGAAAAGGTGAGAATGATCAGGATAGAATTTTATACTGCTTACAATCGTCAAAAATCCTATGCTGATAATAGGAAGAGGGCTCTTGAGTTCGAGGTAGGTCATCAAGTCTACCTGAAGATATCACCCATGAAAAGGGTGATGAGGTTTGGTAAGAAAGGGAAGTTGAGTCCTAGGTATATAGGTCCTTATAAGGTATGACAACGAGTAGGGAATGTTGCCTATGAACTGATGTTACCAAATGAATTGGCTTCTCTTCATCTAGTGTTTCATGTTTCGATGCTTAAAAAGTGCCTAGGTGATCCAACATCCATCCTGCCTGTTGAGGGGTTAGGAGTCGATGAGAACCTTTCTTATGAAGAGTTTCCAGTTGAAATTTTAGATCGCCAAGTGAAGCAGCTGAGGAACAAGGAGGTTGCCACCGTAAAAGTGCTATGGAGGAACCACCTTGTCGAGGGAGCAACATGGGAGGCGGAGGCCGACATGAGATCCCGTTACCCTCACTTGTTAAGTTCTTGAGGTTAGATATACTCTTCCTAAGTATGATTTTGTTTATGAGACTCTAAATTTTAGTGCATTAGTCGGTTTTGGTGTTTTAAGTCCATAATTGTGTGTTTTATACTTGCACTATATGAGTTAATATGAGTTCATGCTTGCATTCATGTTGCTATTTTTGTATAGCGTTGACATAATTTTTGTGTCGCATGAGTTGTGATATGCATTGAGTTAAAGTGAGATTGAGAAAGAAGTTCCTCAATCTCAGATATGAAGCTTCAGATAAGGTTTGAGTGATGTCCATCATCCAGATTAAGTTGTGAATCATATATTCACAAAGAGTAAAGTTTCAAGTATGTTGATGTGGTTTTTTCTAAAATACCCTCTTTGATTCAAAATGATGTGTAGTGTCATTCGGGGACGAATTTTCTAGGGAGGGATAATGTATCATTCCAGAAAATATAATTGTCTAGTGAAGAGTCTAATAGGTTTTAAGAATATGTATTGGGGTACATAGGCATCCCAATGCCCAATATTGAGTAATATTGGGCGTGAGAATATTGGCTTAAGGGTGTTAGCCAATTTCTATGTATTAACAAGTAACTTAAAATACACTTTGATGTTCAAATGCTCCAATCCAAGCTTTTTAGGAATTGTACCTGCAATGAAGACCCTAAGCTAAAATTTAATTTTATCGCTTACACACATTAGGTACGAGGCATCCAAGTGTCAAGCCTAGGTACCATAGCACATGATCATTTAAAATGATCATGTAGATTAAGCAGTGCCCAAGGACATAGTGAGGATCCTTGGGACAAGAAGTGAACTTTCCAAGTGCAACTACAGAGTGCACGGTTAGGAAAGTGCATGCACATGTGCAACACATGTGCAAGACATGTGCTACCGGCCGAGAGACCAAGCGACCAAGCCCAACCGATTCGGTTAGGGCGGTTAGGGGCCGGCACGCGTCGGGTCAAGCCACGTGGGGCCGAGCTTCCTAACCAATCCTAGGCTCTAACTAACTTACCTAACTAGCTAACTAACCTAGGACTAACTAAAATGAACTAACTAGTGTGCCCGAAATCCTAAGACCTAACCGGGTGACACTAGCCGAGTAACTAATAAGAAACATCCTAGTACCTAACCTAGGATGGTCCAAAGGGGTTGTTATGGTCCTAGTGACTTAGGGGTACTTTAGTAATTACCTAGGTCACTTAATTAATTAAATTAGCAACTTAATTAATTAATTTAAATTCATGGTCAAACCCGAGACCCTTAGCAAATTTTCAGAATTTGGCTAAGTCAAATGCTCTCCTATTTTTAGTCAATTTAGGAGGGGCGTTTTGGTAATTAGCTAATTGATTTATTTAATTAAGTTAATTAGCCTAAGTTGAATTAGTCAATATTCAGTTCCTAAGACTTAGACTCACGTTTATCCAGTAGAAACCACGACTGAAAAACAGTGAACAAACGTAAGAAAAACAGAAAAATACTCTTGGTTCTCCTTAGGCATTTCAAGGCAATTCTTCAAGATTTTCGTGCAAAGTAAGGGTGATCTTCGTAGATTCAATTCTACAGTAAGGTATGGGTTTTCTTCTTGGATTCCTTTCCCCAGGAGGCTTTTCAAATTTTGAATTCAAGAAAACCGAAACTAGGGTTGTTCCCAATGAAATTGTCGAATGTTCATCTCCCTAGTTCTCCCTATTTCCGATTCTAGTAGTATGTATAATGCAAATCTCGAGCATGTTGTTGGTATGTGGTGCTAACTGATCATTATGTGTAGGTTTGTGATTTGATAATGTCGAATGAGACCTATAGGTTAGATCCGTATGATTAGAGTATCATTTACATGAGATAAGAAAGTTGTAATGCCTAATTGTGTTCGAGAAGATGAAATTGTTATAAGTCGTTTATGAAATTCAGTTTACTGTTGAAAGGAATGAAGGTTTCGATTACTGTGTGTGTTTACAGTAGATATGTTTGTAAGTGTTTGGAATGCAATGTTTCCAAGAAGAAATAAGAATGAGAATCAAAGCTAGTTAATGAATCTTCAATGCCAAATCAACTTTATAGCTTGGCCAAACTAAGCACTGAATTGTTCTTATAAGCTAATCAAAGTTAAAAGTTGGCTTGCTTAAAATGATGAGATTACTATAGTATATACATGAAGTTAATTGACTTGGCTAGTGATAATATCATGAAAGTTTAGTGAAAGTTTGGTTTATGCCAATAAATTGGCCAGCAATATTATTTCCAAAATATGTAATAGAATTGGCCAATGACTAAGTCATACCAATCTTATATGGCCAATGTAAATTATGATGTTTCTTGTAAGGCCAAACATGTTAAAGATTGACTTGACAAGATGTAACTCAATGAACTCATAACCTAGGGTATGCCAATGATTGGGACAAGTCCCAACATACCCTATCTAAATGAACTTGTGAACATAGTAGCACATTGAATAAGTCCTTATAACTTTCATAAAGAATGGTACAAGACTACCAAATAACATTGAACAAGATAAGGTGAGTAATGAAATAACTAAAAGCTTATGAGTTATGAAATTGACCTAGAATGGGTGTTAAAGGAAGTGAGACAAGTCTCACTTGCACCTAAACAATTATGTTAAAGATACTCACATAAGAGGTGTTAAAATCGTGAGACAAGTCTCATTAACACCATGATGATAATGTAAGATTTAAGTTCACATTCATCAAGTATAGAAAGGGATGACAGGTCATCCATTGAGCTAAACATACCTCATACTAAAAGCAAGCTTCCATAGTGTATGAGTCAACTCTAAAAGTTGTAAAGTATAAGAAATTGAGATAAGCACAGATAGACTAGTAATGAGCTTGTGCAAGCATATGTAAGCCTCATTAGATGAGACTACCACCAAGGTGGATAATGGTCTCCAAATTCTCCTAGTCTTTGAACTATGTTGCCAGCATAGGTTACTAGCTAGTGGATCCACCTAAGAAAGCTAGGAAGTATTCGGTTTCACTTTGGCCGGTGAACCTCCTCTTTTCAGTGTGGGGAAGATACTGCATTTCATATTAGCTCACATGATCTATGTCGGTTAAATGCTAAAGATTTCTTTAGGAAAATAACAAAGAAAGAAAGAAAGAACTAGGAAGATGAGGGGTGTTTGGATAGGATGACCAAAGGGTGAGGTTAGAATAAGTAATGATTTAAGTCAACCTAGCATGTTCAAAGTGAACATGAGATCAAAGAAGAAGAAATGTAAGTTCAAAGTGAACTAAGTAAGCAAAAGCATAAAGGATATCAAATCATCAATGTTTGATAAGAATGAAATTTTAACAGTTATTGGCTTATGCCAATAGAGGGAGCAAAACATAATGACTCATTAATTGGAGTATGAATATATGCCCCAACATCTATATATAATGCATATAATCAAAGAATGGGAATAGCCAATAAAGATTGGCTTATAAAGACTTCATGCCCAATTTAACAAGGATGGAAACAATAACTTGTAAGCAGAGTAGCCAAATCATTTCCTTAGTTTTTCGAATTACTTACTTGATTCATTGTATCAATGAGACTACAATGAATCATTGCACTCGTAAGTAAAAAATAGGATCAAAGGAGATCATTGAACTACACAACAAAAAGAAGAAAAGACTGAAAAATAAACTAAGTCTAGGAGAGGGAGCTCTCGGCTTAGGGGGAGCAAAAATATTAAATTTTGCTTGAGTTGTTCTAAAATTATGTTCATGATTCCAAGCTCTTATGTTCATATACAAAAATTAGTTGTGTGCTTTAAATGAATGAAAATATGTCATATTCATAGCATAATTCATAAATAACGAATTAGGAAAGTGAAGTGACTTCACTTTCCAAAAATGACATGTTGCTATAGGAAGAGCTTTCCTTGATCATGCATAGTCCTTATGTGTTTATATGCATACACCCATACTCAGTACAAGTGTGTAATAACCCATATACAATTACTATTTTTATAGGTGCAGGTCCTTGAAGAGGATTGAAGATCAGTTGAAGCTGTTTGTACTAGGAACTCCTGACTTTGGTAGGTCCTCTTGAGTTCGAAGATGCCTACGGTTTATCTTCTAGCTCTAGTAGATTAGACATAGATAGTGGATGTTTTCCCTAGCGTTTCCTTTCAAGCATTTGTTCAAGATTTTGTATTAAGGTCGGTTTGGAAACTATTAATGATATTATAAATTCTTCATTTCAATTGTTCAATCTGTTAATAGATGGTTGTTTATTTTGAGCTGTAAGTATATCACTGTTATGCAAGAATTATATGAAGTCTAAGTACACTTCAGTAAAGTTAAAAAGTTTTAAATTTTCCGCTAAATTTAACTGTATGATTGTGATGAAAGCTAAGAAGAGGCTTGTCTGCGACCTCTGAGAGGTTAACGACGCCGGTCTCATCTAGGGTCTAGGACCCGGGTGCGACAAAAGGAATTACAGTAACTCAACATGGGAACACCAAAGAGAATTCTAAACCTTATCACATAGGCAAATTATCTCCCACTTGAGGTAAGCCTACTCGCATCATGCATTTAAACAAGAAGGTCAAGGCCAGCCAAACCCAACATATATACTCCTCCAACAAGAAGGTTCAACATTCTTGAGGGTTCCCACTACTAATCTCTCATGAAGGAGTCTACTAACTCAATCATCAAGGGTAGATACCTCAAGTATCATCATGCCTCTAAGTTCAACAACCAAAACAAAATCCACAATCACCAAGTTAGGTCATACTACCCAACCACTTAAGGACTCAACTATACCATAAACACCAAGTTTCATGACAACCATAGGGGAACAATAGAAGAGACTTAGCCCTAAGGCCTCTTTCTTTTCTTTAAATACTAGAGTAAGGTACATTCTAGGTCATTCCAACCCACATCATCACCATACAAAGTAAGCTCACTACCGTTACTTATAGGATCAAGCCTACACAAAGACTCCAAACTAATCAAGGAAACCATGAAGGTTCACACATAGAAGGAAACACATGAACCATACATATACAAAGAGCAACATTGACATTTAAACATGTAAAAGGGCAACATGCATTTTTTATCCTTTACCACCCTTCCTAAAGCACTTCAAGTCTAAACTATATCTTGAGACTACCATTATGCAAAAACTATATAGCAACATATCATCCACGAAGGAAACTCATTCTAACCATAACAACTTTTTAACAAGCTATACTCATACCATAACATAAATCTTCATATAACATGTCATTTCACATAGATATCATATATAGCCATAAATGGCACCATATAAACAAAACATGCCAAAAAGTCACCTTCACGCATACTAAATCGAACCATAAAACCATGATAAGCATCAAACTCGCCTTTTCTCCCTCAAGCATAGATATACAATCTCATCCAAGCAATCACATCCAAAAGACTGCTGGAAAAGAAAACATAAGAGAGAGATCTTATAAAGTTAAGTTGTATGGAACGACATAAGAATGATGAAGAAGGGAAACTCTATCATTCCATACCCTCCCACTCATGAATATATCGTGACTCACTACCAATTAACAATACTCTACTAGACGAGGCAACACGAGACTTTGCACCCTATTACCCCATTTATAACCTCATGCTCTGATACCACATTTTTAACAACTCGGAGCACCCCCTAGAAGTAACACGGTGTACTTGAAGTCTCGTAGGTATT
The DNA here is from genome assembly GCA_022817965.1 of Solanum lycopersicoides. NCBI lineage: Eukaryota > Viridiplantae > Streptophyta > Magnoliopsida > Solanales > Solanaceae > Solanum > Solanum lycopersicoides. The sequence goes on along the minus strand of JAJJBR010001428.1, from coordinate 35,282 downwards.
GTACAATCCCATAGCTATCATTCATCGCATTCTCATAGGTAAATTTAGCGGAAATTTTAAAACTATCATAGCACATGATATCCTAGAACATCACTTCCATTATATATAAAATATTATAATATATAGTTAGAGACTATAAGTCTCTTTGCCATCTTAGACTCAACATCATTAGAGTACATTAGGGACACTACCCTTATAACATAAAATCATAACTAACTAGTTCAAGACTTTACATAATCATAATGTAGGGAATCTTTTAGTCATAAGGATCCCTTTCCTTGAGCTTGGGAAACACATATCAAGCTCTCCATTATAAAGACATCCTTTAAGTAACCATAACCTACACTTTGTGTAAAAAGGTAGAGAATAATGGTGTTAGTACAACAATGCACTAAGTATGACAACCATCCAAACACACGCATTAAGAAGTGACAATTTACTTGAAACCATGCATTATGCCTTTTTGTGAAAACTTAATAAAACATTGATAGAATGGCATTATAAAATTGTCATATTTCATATAGGCATAGTAAATGGTCAAACATCATATAAACCATACGTTGCATTTAAGGCATAATAACCACCACTTTACAGTAAGCACTTTTACTTTACAGTAAGTACATTCATTTAACTGTAAGCCTTCTTCCTTTTAACTTCTTAGCTTCCCAAGTAAACCTCTAATGATACTTGGTGCAATTGATCACTTTAAGGCTACAAGGTACTCATACATACCACCTTCATAATCTAACACATACCTTCGTAGAATTATAACATCACAAGACACCTTCAAGTCAAGACACCAAACACTATTACAATAAGACATAGTCACATTACAAATATTTTAACTTCAGTTCACATAGACCATTATAAGGCCTTACTCATAACCCCAATCTAAGTCTACTAGTGCAATGTACATGTGAAGACGCATAACCTCACACATACTTTGTAAACCAATCATGAGACCATAAGAACCCTAACATAGACTTCATACACCAACCTTGATACTATAGTACACTACATTCAAACCAAGTAGGACATCCATAATCTAGTCAATAAGACCAACTCCATGCACGTAAGGTAAGACCACATCAAATTGACTTATTAGGTCTCATACCATGCATTTCATCACAGCAAGTAGAAAACACTACAAAGCAATTCGTAAAGACTTAAACATAATCATACCTATTATAAAACTTTCCTAAAACTACCTACAAGAGCTATTTGTGCAATGTATAGGTAAAGTCACATACCCTCATCTACATTAAGCAACTTGTAACACTCCGAAAATTCCATGACTTAGACTATAGCTTAATCAATTAAATAATGTTTAAAATTATGTTTCCACGCCTATATTAATGTAACAAACTCATTTGGAAAAGTTTAGAGCCAAAATGACAAAGAATCACCTTGACGTACGGAAACTAGGTAATGTGAACTAGTTGACGTCCCTATGTTTGGTGAAGGTTTTGAAGTTTAAAATGAGGTCCAAAACTTGTAAAGAGACCTTGGAAGGGTAGTATGTAGTACAAAGGGTCGAAACGTTTGTAACGACACCCCAAGGTCCACCTGAAGGGTCTTTGGCGAGGACCCAAACATGCGTGGGAAGGCTGCCTGGCATACTTCGAACAGGCAGGTTTGGAGGAACAGGTGTGCAACGCGAGCTTGACACGCGGTGTTCTGCCTCAAGAATTGAGAGGCAGCCTCCTGACGCGAGGCTGACACACACCTCACTGCCTCAACTCAAAATCTAAAAAAATGATGGGATTTGGCCCCGTGACGCGCAACTACTTCTAGAATTGTTAATGTCGTATTTTTGGTAATTTAACTTCTTAAAAAGACTCATTTAAGTGGAGGGTCTTTTGGGTAATTCATAGGATGAATATACATGGATATTAGGTCAGTTTTAGACATTTTTTACACTTCCTAAATAAGATCAAACGAAATTTGTTTCATCTCTCTCAAGAACGCTCTCTTTTCCAAACTCCATAAAGAATAAGAAGAGCTTAAGGAAGAAGACGAAGACTTCAATTTTTTCATCCAATTTTTAAGGTATGGGTTTTTTACTCTTGGTATTCCTTTCCCAAAGAGGTCCTTTCAATATAAGTTTTAAAGAAATTCAAATATTAGGGTTTTTACTCTACAAAATGGATTTTCTTACTAACCCTAGATTTATGATATTTTATGGAAAGTAAGTGTTTTGTATGTTCGATTTCACACGAATTGATGACTATGTGGTTAGTTATGTTTGAATTTCGTATGAAGCATGTTCTCATATAAATGATGGTTTCGTATGGTTGTTTCTACTACTTGATGACACGTAAACGTAGGTATTGGAACTAAGACTAGAATGATCTCTTTGATGACCTTTTCCCTTACCCTAAATTATGCATTGCTCTTGTATATGATTTGAAAAGTTTTTCTTTGTTATGCTATTGAGTATTTCACTATGTTATGGTTATTAATGTTGTAAGTTGAACGTAAGTTCTTGAATAAGGTTCTTGGAAGCAAGAGGTAAGTCTTCTAAGTTGTGATTACTCTACAATGTTTTTGTTAGCCTATAAATCAAGTTTCTATGTTATGGAAGTATGTATGATATTGCTATGTGTATGTGTTGGGCTATGAACATGTTACTTGTGAGATCATGATTAGAACACGAAAAATGCAAAATAAAAAATTCTCTTGTATGCTTTACAAGATGACCATTTTATGTTAATCTCACAAACAAAAGGTTAGAATTAAAGGAAATTATCATCTAATCCTAAATAGCTCATGATCATTTTTATACAAAGAGTTAATTTCATATGACCTATGATAAGTTTAGTATTAAAGACAAATTAAAGGTTATTCAAGAAAGGGACTTAAGCTATGCACCGATGAACTAGATATGAGAGGTGTCCCTTCCCCAGTTGGAAGGTTGGTTCACAATTACTCTCATGAGATAGAGGTTGCCATGTAATGTGGAACTATAGGTCTCTAATATATCTAGTAGTCGTTGAACTATGTTTCCACCATAGGATACTAGCTAGTGGATCCACCTAGAAAGCTATGTCATGTTTTGTTCTACTTTGGCAGGTAGACCACCTTCTTTAGTTGTGGGGTTTTATGACACCGGATTCTATGTTTAGCTCACTTGGTCAATGTCGGTTAAGAAGAATGTTCCCTCATATAAAATGAAAGACAATTAGATGAACGTTGACTAGGGTGACTTGAGGAGTCTACTTAGTATAAGTAGGGGTATGGGACTCTACCTAGACATTGTACAAGTTGACTCTAAGGGAAGTCCTAGGAGACTGTTCTTATGTAATATGATAAAATGAAAGATATGATGCTTATGATACATGATGTTACTCTTAAATGATGTTGGTCATTATGATGAATGCGTTATTGGGTTATATTGCTATATGAAGTTGATGACTATTTACGTACAAGTTGTATGAAGCAAGCTTTACTCTTGGTCTCCTATCTTATCTACTTGGTTTTGTGGGGTTATGGGGATTCACATGACCATTGCACTTGTAGGTTGGGGGTGAGATCATTGGTAAGTGTTCTGTGTGTTATGTTCTATGATCCTTTGAATATGTAATATTAACATGACCCTATGATAAAATTTCTTTCATTATTATCATGCTTTTAGTTTATCGAATCCTTAAGTTGTATATGTTATATGGTATGGGCATTGAAGATTTTCATATGACTTAGCATTCTTTCTAAAGAAATGATAAATGATCCTTTTTCATGCATGTCCTTATATGTTATGTGCATCTACCCATTCTTAGTACATGTGGCGTACTAACCCCATTACTTTATATTACTACACCTGTAGGTTCCGGCCATTGAAAGTTTAAGCAGGTCAATTTTATGAAGCTTGGAACTCTTTCTCCAAGTCTTGGTAGTTTCTCATGTTCGGGGATGCTACCTTTTATTTTCCAACTTATGAAGACTTCGTAGTTTTAAGAATACGATATTTCCATTATGTTCTTTGGATTCTTTTGTATTAAGGCCTATATGACATATTGACTATTATTGGCTATGTCCAGATTTATACTCTTAGATGGTTTTAATATATGTGAGACAAGTTTTAGAATATTGTATGTTATTATGAATGTTAAGTATGAAGTCTAAGTATACTTCACATAAGTATGTATAAGTTTTAAATTTTCCGCAATTTTTACTTATCACATGTTATGACGAATGCTAAGGGCTTGTATGAGTCCTCTGAGAGGACGACCACGCCGGTCGCATCTGGGGTATGCTGTCCGGGTGTGACACAAATTCCCTTAGGTTATCCTAGTAAGGGTCCTAGCTTTACTTCCATTGTCTATTTTACTTTAGGGAAACTATAGCCTTAACCGATACTAAGACCATGGGTGCTAAAATGGAATTTGTGTTGTAGAGCCTTACACCAAGGGAAGGTGCTATACTTAGCCAAAGTAGATGATTAACATATGATAGCATTCTAAGTGATATCACTTGCTAGATTCTATGGGGGCAAGCATAGTTCATGGAACTTGGAGGTATATGTGGAAACATCGCTCTATGACCTTTGGGCTATGAGGCTAACCACCTCGTGAGGACTATGATGTACCTACCTTCCTACATTGGGAAAGGACACACCTCATCTTCAAGTTCACTCGGTGCTAAGCTAAGTTCCCTTTATTAAAAGCCTTCATTAGTATTACTTATTAAAAGTAGGCTTTAGGAGATTGACTCCCAATATGCTTAGCTCAAAGTCATAGATGAGAGTTCATAAACCAAAATCATATGAGAGAAACTTTCACATGGACATAGCATATGCAAGCACCATAGAGTTTAGGGTACACTTGAAAACACCTATCAAGTCCCTTCCATTGACTAGATCATCATACATATGTGCGTGCACATACATGTGAGCAAACCTTTCAGTAAACACATTTAGTCCACAGATGTTCATACCTCACTTTATTAATGCATAAGTGTATAGGTGTAACAATATGTGTAACCCTTTCATATAAACACATTTCGACACTATGCACATTCATAACATATTCATGCATTCATATTCATGTACATAGAAAACAAAACCTAGGAAACTATCCTATCAAGGCTCACATGTGCAATGCATACACAAGGTCCCATACCCTTGCCCATACTACTGCACCTATCAAGTCATCCTAGTTAAGAGAATACATAACATGCTTCATAGACATACACCTTACATGCATAGTAGTAGATACAAGTGCATATGAGAATACCCTTTCATTAAACACCATGAACCTATACTACTTGTAAGCAAGCATTAAATGCGAGTGTGTGTGTACATTGGTCAACGTGATCACATAATGGCTATCAACAATACATTGAGGCATCCACCATCTTAGGACAACAAAGCACAACCAAGCATAAAGCACACAACACATAATAGCATATGAGACAACATAACTACAACACTTGCATTCAAGACTGCTAACCATATCTAATCACACATTTATATAGGGGTACATAGGTATGGGTTCATTAACCATTTATAACTCATCAATGGCAGCAGATAAACCAACATTAACATAGTCATTCACATACTTATTACATTAGCAATACAACCTAGATCACAACTAGAAATAAGAATAGGCATGCTTCACATTTGGTGATCATCACCACCACACCTTCATATAAAAATTGCATTCAAGCCCATGATAACATCATATATATAATGACAATAAAGTAAAAGTGGCCACCATTAGTAGACCATACCACACGATGCCATACTAGGCCAATTCTATCAAAACATACTATAGAAAAGTAGAGAAATAGAGCTATCTTACCAATTGATAAACCTTTGATCATCATTGATCAATACTCACAATCCATCAATATTATCTATATAGGGCAGTACCTAAATGTATCTTAACATAAACGAAATCATTCATAAAACACAAGAAGATCGTGATACTAACATGTACACTACATTACCAATTCAATAGAGAGTAAAGAAACATAGATCACTTAAAAATCTCCCTTACGTTTATCCTCAATGATCAATACACACAATTAATCCATAATAACAATATAAGGCAGTAGATAAAGACATCATAACCTAACGAAATCCTACTTCAATTTGCCATAGAATCAAGATCACATTGAAACTACATTAGCAATCTATAGAGGATAGAAGAATTATAGGCTAATCTTATTCAAACCTTGATCCACATGGATCACTCATTTGAGAATTGGAGGGAACATGGTCAGGGCGATTCAAACCCAACATATATACTCCTCAAACAAGAAGGTTCAACATTCTTGATCAACATGGATCACTTAACAATTCATCACCAATATACATAATAGGAATTATATAAATGCACTTCAACATCTTAGAATCATAATTCAATCAACATAGAGTCAATATCACAATACCCATAATATAGGCTAATTTGAGAATTGGAGGGAACATGGGTTCATCATGAAATTGGATTGAAATTCACTTTAAAATCAGTATATAATCATCAATTAATCATTAGCATGCTTTTGAAATCAATTTCAGAGAACCCATGGCTAGATTGAAAGATATAAAGTTTGATCATGAATTATCTTTGAAAACCTTTGAAGGAAATATATAGATGAATGGATATCTAAAGATGAAGGATAAACATACCTCATTTAATTAACGAAATACCACGAAATTGTAGTAGAAAACCTTGAAAAAACCTTCAACTCCAACTTCCACGGCTACCTTCTTCTTTATTGGGTTAGAGAGAAGAACTTGGGGTTTTTATTTTGGGTTTCAAAGATAATGTTTTTATGACTTTTTGAAACACCTTGAAATATTTATAATTAATGCATAAACTATTTATAATCAACCCAAATTAATAAATGATCGAACGGAATTTATTTGGAAATTAAATCTTAGACATCACGCCCAGGGACCACGGCCACCTTCACTGTCCGTGAAGGTGGTTTACGACCCTTATGACTGTCCGTGGTCCTTGGGGCAGTGTCTGCATTTCCTTTTCAAGCCTCCAAGTTCCAAAGGAAGTTCCAAGACCAACTTCACATACCGTGGTCCACCCCACTGGCCGTGAAATCGTCCGTGAACAGTAACGTTGTAAGCTGCCTACTTGGGATAGCTTTTGCCCACAAGTTGTAGGACCCTTTGGTTGGTATTTGGGGAGTTTTTCTCGGAAGTCTCCAATCCAAATACACTCATACACATGTAAAGTACCTTTCATACAAGTTTTAGCTTCAAACAACACACGCAAAAAATAAAAACATGCTAGGCACACTTAAGTATGTCGCAGGGCTAAATTTTGGAACGTCTTGGACGTTCATGGACGTTTGACTTACAAATGACTTCAAATCAATCAGACATGCCTTAAAACACTTAATCAACATATTAACAAACTTATTTGGAACATGTGAGAATCTAGACATTTTAATTAATTTTGGGGGTCTACAATTCGTCAAGAATTTGATCCATTCCAAACATTATATTACCCTAGTCTATCCATTAATGAATTAGAATAGATAAAACAAGTCTAACAATCAAAATATTCTTCAATTCCCATCAACTCATGAACAAGGTTAAAGATTTGGATAAATTGGGGAAGGGTCATGATCTTTATGAAAATCAATCAATTAACATCAATTAACCAACAATCATACTAAATTAGTCGTAAGTAATCACAATTAATCATAATCAACAACAATTTTGAGGTTTAGAACAAAACCCATCAGAATAGGAAAAGTCTTGGAATTGGGTGATTAAGAAATCAACTTGGAAAGGACCTCTTGGGGAAAGGAATCCCATGAGTGAAGAACCCATACCTTAATGAAGATCAATCAAAGAAATTGAAGTTAAATCCTAGAGAAATTGGTCTTCTTCCTCAAGCATTCTTGCTTCTTCTGCGGGGGATTTGGGGACAGAGAAAGTAGAGAGTGCTGAGAGCTTTTGTGTTTCGTTTTGGGAATTTGAATTAGGTGAGTGAAAAAATGACTTAAAAGTGACCCTTAGGCTATATATAATCACCCCCCAAATTACCCAAAAGACTCTTCACTTAATTGGGTCTTTTTGTGAATTCAAAATAATTAAGGTAATTTTAAAGAATGTGGGAAGTAGACCTCGTGGATACCACACGTCGTGAGGCACATTTTGCCTCTCCACGTATCAGTTGTGCATCGCGCATTGACCTTCAATTCTAGATTGCCGCGTAGAATGCTTTGGCAGCCTGCTTGCCCTTGTTGGAGTCCTCCTCAAGGACCCTTCGGGTGGTCCTTGCGAAGTCATTACTGGACTTTTAGACCCTCTACATTATATTTTATTTATTTGAAGTATTTTTAAAAAATTTAGACTTCATTTGACCCTCTCAGTCCTTCACCAAACATAGGGACGTCAACTAGTTCAATTGAGCTAGTTTCCGGACGTCATGGACGTTCCTTGACGTCTTGCCTCTAAAACATTCTAGATGACTTATATACATTAATTCAGGTATTAAAACACTGTTACCAGTATTGGATTAACTTGTGAGGCTCTAGATTAGGTCTTGAATTTTCGGAGTGTTACATTATCCCCCCAGGAACATTCGTCCCTGAATGACACTAAAATCTTTTAAAGGGAAAGGATAGACTCAAGACTAGAAGCCCAACCAAAAATATACAAAACCATAATGATTTACAACTAAAGGAGTGTTATAGAATTCCATTCAACACATAATCATAGAATTTACACAAATGCCTCAAAGCACCAACTTTCACACATAAGGGCTCAAAGTCACAACATGAGGCATTTCCTTCTCACGTCAACATGAGCTCAACTTATCATCAAAGAGTCAATTATGCCAAAAAATCCTTTGACAACATAATTACATGCTACTATCACATTATCAAGGCAACAACATACCAATTACACAATACTGCAAATCAAGCAAAATATTACTTTTTTCATGAGAATTCATTTTAGGATAAACCTTTTACCATAAATATGCATAACTTTTCAAAACAAGTCAAATTCAAATTAACTCATTATTTTCATTATTAATAGGAATAACTAACCTTATTTAGTAAAGAGATGAGGATAACGGGGCTTCATGTCAAGCTCAGCCTACCATGTTGCTCCTTCAACTAGGTGGTTTCTCCATAACATTTTAACGCATGCCACCTCCTTGTTCCTCAACCTCTTCACTTGACGATCAAGGATTTGAACCAGAATATGTTCATAGGAGAGGTTCTCTTTCACACCAAAACCTTCGATAGGATGAATTGACTCGGGGTCACCAATGCACTTCTTTAGCATCGATACATGGAAAACCGAGTGAACCGAAGATATATCACTAGGTAATCTCAACTCGTATGCAACCTTGCCAACCATTTGTAAAATTTCACAGGTACCCACGTAACGAGGGCTTAACTTTCCTTACTTTCCAAATCTAACCACCCCTTTCGTGGATGAAATATTCAAATACACCTTATAACATTTTTCAAACACTAATTCTCTTCACATATTATCGGAGTACGACTTTTGCTGACTATAGGATGTTTGCAAACGGTTTCTTATGATGTGAACTTTATGCAAGGTCTTATAGATCTAGTCGGGACCAAGAAGAGAAGACTAGCAAACCTCAAGCCATCCAATAGGAGACTGTTAAGAGAGCAGCCTACTCTACCTTAATTTCATGAAAGAAGTTAGCCCTGCCTAATGGAAGTCAACTCTCAGTCAAACCATCCCGTTCGCAGCCTATTCTGCTTAACATTGAAGGACGTTTTTCTTTCTTTATGCGTTAGATTATTTTTCAGATTTTACCATGAAATCAGTACACAAACATACGGGCAAACCCAACCTTTATATTTATTCTTAAATCAATACCAAGAACTCACTCGTTAAACAACAATTCTGTCCAACTTCGACTTGGATTTTGACTTAAGGAACAATCACAAGTCGATTGTTGCCTTACACACTTTCTAAATCCCTTACGTTTTATTCTAAATGTCTTGGTGAAATTACAAAATTAATCTTCCCTCTTTCACCTTAGGATAACAAGTCTATCTTCTATATTTAGCCATTTTCGTCCAACACACAAAGTTGTCCGTTTATAGAACATGTGGCAGACTTGTGTTTACATTGCATAGTGTTGTGACACATGTGTAAAACGTATCAAATGCTTATCCCACTAGATTAAACTTCAGTTGACATCCCCAAATGATAAGGCATTTCAAATTTTGAATTCAAAAGCTATTATAAGATACAACGAATCTGGAAATAAGCGGTTACAAAAAGGTAATTGCCGCATGTGCTGGGCATGTGCGTTTACCACTTGATTTCAGTCCTTTGCTGCATTTTCCACAAATATTTTTGACTCCAATACAATTTCTAAACATTGTATAGTCATTTCCTCATCATATCCCACCCGAATCCATCCGCACATTTCCCATGCCTGCGCACAACCGACGCCCTGTCGCTGCCTACCGCTTTCTTGCTTTGGCAATGCTAACTTTTAATCCACTCGTGCCATTTCTTGTTTTATTGTTACGTTTCATTCACAGTTAACAATGCTTCAGTTTATCTCAGCTCAATTTCCCCGCATTTGACCAGACCTTGTGATTTTTGCATGCCAACGTTGTCCACAACCGATGTCAGCCACCGTCCAAGTCATGCCTTGGGTTTTGCCTTGCCAACACCCATGTCATGTCTTGACAATTTCCTACCAACATATTTTTAACCCATTTGACCATTCCAATACTCTTCTCACACAACACATGTTTGATTCCACCCACATTTTGGCCTTAGGCAAAGTCATTCATGCTAACCCATTTGCCACACCCATGCTTATGTCGAGTCATTTGGTCAGGACACATACAAACTTCCCCCACCTAATGAAACTCGACGTCCTCGTGGAGGACATCATTCATCTGAACCTATTTGGGTTCCGAAAAAGGATCATATCGTGTCCTTCATCTTCATCTTCATCTTCAACAAACGCCAAAGAATTCACCTATGACATTTTCCCCTCATTGTTCTTTTCCCTTTCAAATTCGGCAGCAAGTATGGCATTCACTTTCACTTGTACTAGACAGTCCCTTTTCAAATGAGTACTAAAAGAAGTATAGCATCCCCGAAATGTTCCCTTCTGTTTTTGAAAAGAAGACTCCACTTGTCTATATTTGCCAACTTCGTCTTCCTTTTAGGCAGTTTGGTGCTTCCCAGTTTTCTTCTACAACTTCTTTTTGTCTTACTGTTTGAAGTGCGATGAATTACCTGTGTTGTCGCCCTCATCGAAGTGAACCAACTTTTCTGCTGCCACTATGACAGAATTAAGATCTTGGACATTCTGTCTCCTTAACTCTCTTTGTGCCCATCCTTTCAACCCGCTTATGAAATAGTGCAACCTGTCTTCTTCGACCATGTTCCTATGTTAAACATCAAGGACAAAAATTCCTTGATATAAGCCCTCACTGTGCTGCCTTGTTTCAAACGTCACAGCCCATCCATTGCCAACCAAGACAAATTACTTGGAAGTAATTGAGTTTTCATTTCTTTCTTTAACATTTCCCACGTTTCAACCTGTGGTAAATTCGACCCCTCTATTTCAACAACCCTTGTTCTCCACCAAACCTTGGCATCATCAATTAAATACATGGTTGTGATTGACACCTTTTCAGCATCTTGAACCTTTGCTGCATTGAAGTAATTTTTGATATCCTTAGGAAAGTTCTCCAATTCCTTGGCACTCCTCACACCATTGTAAGCCTTCGGTTCTGGAACCTTAATCCTTATGGCGCCAATCATTCCTTGAAACGCCCGACGTAGAAGAAAAACATCACCACGCAAATCTTCTTTCTCCCTACGTACAAGTTACATGTCTTGTTGGGCTATTTCATGTTTGGAGGCATATTATGCCTCCAATAACAAACTTTTTCGTTCATCACCTCTTTAGTCAAGTTTAATTCTGCACTTACTCTTTGAATTTGCGTGAACAGATCAACCAAGTCCTTTCCATCGTTTGTTCCACCAATAAGTGCATCCAATCGTGTCACCCTCTCCCGTAGTTCACCATTTCCCCCAGCCATCGAATAATCTAAGAAACACTCTGATATCAATTGTTAGGAGGTCAGCCTACTCCACCTTAATTTGGTCCAAGAAGTTAGCCCAGCCTAATGGTAGTCAAGTCTCACTCGACTCACCCCTTTGGCAGCCTATTCTGCCTAACGTTAAAGGATGTTTTTCTTTCTTTATTCTTTAGATTATTTTTTAGACTTTTAACATGAAATCAGCACCCAACATACGGGAAAACCCAACCTTTATATTTATTCTCAAAATCAATACAAAGGACTCACTCATTGAACAACAATTCTGTCCAACTTCAACTTCAACTTCGACTTAAGGCACAATTACAAGTCGATTCCTGCCTTAGACACTTTCTAAAACCCTCATGTTTTATTCTAAGTGTCTTGGTGAAATTCCAGACATAATCTTCCCTCTTTCACCTTAGTATAACAAGTCTATCCTCTATATTTAGCCAATTTCGTCCAACATGCAAGGATGTCCATTTATAGAAGATGTGGTAGCTTGTGTTTACATTTCATAGCGTTGTGACACATGTCTAACACTTGTCAAATGCTTTACCCACTAAATAAAACTTCAGTTGACATCCCCAACTACTAAGGTATTTCAAATTTCGAATTCAAAAGCTATTACAAAATACAACCTATCTATACACAAGCGGTTACAAAAAGGTAACCGCCGCATGTGATGGGAATGTGCCATTTCAGACTGGATTTCCGTCCTTTGCTGCATTTTCATTCAATATATTAGACTCCAATACAATATCTAAAAATTGTATAGTCATTGCCTCATCAAATCCCACCTGAATCCATCCGCACATTTCCCATGCATGCGCACCACCGACACCCTGTCGCTGCCTGCCGCTGCCTTGCTTTGGTAATGCTAACTTTTAATCCACTCATGCCATTTCTTATTTTCTTATTGCGTTTATTTCACAATTGACAATGCTTCAATTTATCTGAGCTCAATTTCCCTGCATTTGACTAGACCATGTGATTTTTACATACCAACTTTGTCCACAACCGATGTCGGCCAGCGTCCAAGTCATGCCATTTGGTGTTGCCTTGCCAACGCCCGTGTATTGTCTTGACACTGTCCTACCAACATATTTTGAACCCATTTGACCGTAACAACACTCTCCTCACACAAAACATGTTTGATTCAACCCGCATTTGGCCTTTTGCAGAGTCATTCATGCCAACCCTTGCCACGGCTATGCTTATGTCCAGTCATTTGGTCAGGACCCTTACAGAGACCTACACCTACTACCATAAAAAGATCCAAAAGGAGCCATGGATATTGAGGAATCATAACTATTGTTATAAGAGAACTCAACCAGACGAAAGTGCTTATCCCAACTACTCTTGAAGTCAATGATACAAGCAATAAGCATATCCTCAAGAGTTTGGATAGTACACTCCCCTTGACCATCCGTTTGAGGATAAAAAACGGTGCTCAACTTCAATTGCGTACCCATCCCTTTTTTAAACGATCTCCAAAACCTAGATGTGAATTGTGAGCCCCTATCTGATATGATGGATAAAGGAATACCATGAAGACACACAATAACATCTATATATATCTTTGCATAATCTTCCGCCGAGTAAGTAGACTTACCTGGAATAAAATGATCGGATTTGGTCAATATATCCACCACCACCCATATAAACTCATTTTACCTTCAACTCCGAGGAAAACTATCTATAAAATCCATATTAATATCTTCCCACTTCCAAGTGGGAACTTGGATTTCTTGAAGTAAACCACTTTGCTCTAAGTGTTCGGCTATCACTTGTTGGCAATTCAGACAATTTGCAACAAACTCCGTTATGTCGTTTTTCAAGCCTTCCCACCAAAACACTTCTCTAATGTCATGATACATTTTAGTAGAACCTGGATGAATTGAATAACGGGAACCATGAGCTTCCTCTAGGATCCGATTTCTCAAATCATCCACATTGGGTACACACAACCTTCTTTGGTACCTCAAAACACCATCTCCCCAATGGGAGAATGACTAATTTAGCTTACCAAGGACAGATTCCTTAAACTCCATCAATAATGGGTCAAGGTGTTGCTTATACTTCACCTAAACCACCAAAGATGATTCGGAGTTATGATGAACAACAATACCACCATTCGGAGAATCTTTCAATCGGACACCCAAAACAGCCAACCTATGAACATCTTTTCCTAGGTCTTTCTTGGCTTAATCTATATGATACACACTACCCATATTCATACGTCTTAGTGCATCCGGAACCACATTGGCTTTATCGGGGTGATAGATCACATTTATGTCATAATCATTCAACAACTCTAACCACCTTCGTTGTCAAAGATTCAACTCCTTTGGGGTAAAATCACATTGAAGACTCTTCTGGTTGGTATACACATCAAAATGAACCCCATAGAAGTAATGCCTCCATATTTCAAGGAAAACACCACCGCCGATAACTCAAGATCACGAGTTGGGTAATTATTCTCTTGAGTCTTAAGTTTCCTAGAGGTATAGTCTATAACCTTCCCATGTTGCATAAGAACACACCACAAACCCACTCAAGATACATAACAGTATACCTTGAAGCCCTTAGTTCCCTCAAATTAAGTCAACACTGGAGCGTACGTAAGCGTATATATCAACATTTGGAAGCTTCTTCCACATTCTTCCGACCACTCGAACTTCACATTTTTTTGGTCAAGGTAGTCAAGGAGAAGAAATGGACACAAACCCATCAACAAACCTCCTATAGTAACCCGCAAGACCCAAGAAACTCCTTATATTGGTTGGGGGCGATGGTCTAGGCCAATTCTTGACTAGAGATGATATGAGAAAGAAAAGACATCGACCTCAACCAAAACTCACATTTGTTATACTTGGGGAAAAGTTGGTATTCTTTAAGGACTTTCAAAACCACCCTCAAAGGGTTCACATGCTCACCCTCATTCTTCGAATATACAAAGATGTCGTCAATGAGCACAATGACAAATGAATCTAGGTAACTTTTATACACCCTAATTATAAGATCCATAAATGCCGTCGGGGCATTAGTCAACACAAAAGACATCACCCTAAACTCATAGTGACCACATCTTATCCGAAAGGCCGTTTTAGGAATATCTTCATTTCTTACCCTTAGTTGGTGATATCCGAACCTGAAATCTATCTTAGAAAAGTAGCTTGCCCCTTGGAGTTGATAAAAAAAGTCGTCAATCCGAGGGAGAGGATACTTTTTCTTAATGGTAACTTTGTTTAGTTACCGGTAATCGATACACATTCTAAGGGACCTATCCTTTTTATTCACAAACAAAATAGGAGCACCCCATAGGGAAATACTAGATTGTATGAAACCCTTTTCTAGTAAATCATTCAATTGAGCCTTCAACTATTTCAATTCGGCCAAAGCCATCCAATAAGGAGGAATTGAAATGGGATTTGTATCTGGTAGCAAGTCAATACAAAAATCAATTTACCGCTTTGAAGGGATTCTGGGAAGATCATTAGGAAAGACCTCAGGAAATTCCCTTACCACGCGTACGGACTCAATGGGAGGAATTTCAGAGTCTAAATCATTGACTCATACAATATGGTAAAAACACCATTTAGTGATTTCAAATAAGAAATGATTCAACCTTTACGAATGGAATTTCCCCCCTTCCACTCTAAGACGAGTTCATTTACAAAGTTAAACTTCATCACCCTAGTTCTACAATCTATAGAAGCAAAGAAAGCATGTAACCAATCCATACCCAAAATAACATCAAAATCCACCATATAAAGTTCTACTAGTTCAACATGAGTAAATCTATTGGGAAACATTATAGGACAATTTCTATATACTCTCTTTGCAACAACCGACTCACCCACCAGAGTAGTCACCACAAAAGGATCATTCAAGATAATGGGTAAATATCAAACTTTCTAGCTACCAATGTAGTAACATTAAAAAAAGGTTGCACCCGGATCAAGTATATCATAAATATCAATAGAGAAGACTTGAACCACTTGCTTGTCCACTCCCCTTGTCTTGCCCCTTTCAAATTTTGGCAATCTCTAACCTTGTGACCACTTTTACCACAACCATTGCAATAGTTCGTCCCAATAAGGCAATCACCACAGTGCTTCTTGCCACACATTCAACATGTTGGCTTCTTGCTTGGTGAACTAGTATCTCTTCCCTTTTGAGGATTAGGATTAGTCACCCTACCATCACTAGCCTAAGGGAACTTGGAAGGACCTTGATTAGAAAACCTCTATTTTAACCTAGGCTTGTCTTGAATATTAATCCTACGCTTTGAATAACCACCATAATATGACCTTGCTCTATTAGCATATCTACTCTTCTTCTTAACCTTTGCCTCCTCCACTTGTTGAGCATGAACTATGAGATGAGAAATGTTCATTTTATCATGTAGCATAGTCGAACGATATTCTTCTTTCAAGTCATCGACACTCCTGTAACAAAGCGGCTCATCTTTTCCTTTGGGTCGGAAACCAAAGAAGGAGCATACTTGGAAAACATAGTAAATTTCATCTAGTAGTCAAGCACACTCATACTTCCTTGACGAAGATTGATGAATTCTTTAAATTTAGCTTCCCTCTTCTCCCTTGGAAAAAACCTATCAATAAAAGACTTCTTAAAGATTTTCCATGTCACCAGTCCACCCCTCAAAGGCCTATTGTCTCTCCATTTTACGTACCAATCTTGGGCAACATCCTTGAGTTGGTAACTAGCCAACTAGGCCTTCTCACTCATAGTCAACCTCATAGCAAATAGTATTTTTTAGACTTTATCAAGGAACTATTGTGTGTCTTCCTCTGCTTTATACCCATAGAAAGTAGGGGGATTCATCCTTGTGAAATCCCACAATCGGGAGGCCCTGGTGCTAACATGTTTGTTTCCTCGGGGTACCACCTCCCAATTAGCTTGGGCCTTAATATCTTGTAGTTGAGTATTGACGGCTTGTGATTGAGTATTAATGGCTTGAGAAATTTGAATAAAGGCCTACCTTATATCCCCATCCGTCATGGCCGGAGATTGGCCGGAGATTGATCATCATTAGCAACTTCTTTAAGAGGAAGGTCTTGATTGCCACGGGGAGGAACTCACGCATTTGCAATCTTTTCATCAAGTCTTCGTGCGGCTTAGATTTGAGTATACATACCTATAACAACAATATAAGTTTTAGGTGAAAGCACACATAAGTTAGACTCTAGAGGCACGACATTGGATTTCCAAGAAAATGAGAATTTCCTAAATGTGGCGTGATTCACAATTATCAATAAGAACCGACATGGACGTGGTTTAATAATACATCATTTCTAAGAATATTCAATCTCATGCTCTCATACCATGTTTATCACATCCCGGTAGCACAACTTCGACGTAACCGGCGTCATCTTCCTCGAAAAGGACTAGGGTTAGCCTCTTAGAATGAAGAAAATTCAAAACTTTTTGTTTACTTCGACATTGAGGTTTACTTAGACATCTCGCTTAGACATATAATATATATATATCGAGTTTACTTAGACCCTTCGTATAAGAAGATTACATAGTCTTCTAATCTTATTTCACATACATAGTATGGAACATAATCAAATAGGAAGTCTATAATACGTCACATATTAAACCATATAAAACTAATACAAAGTTTGGGCTTAACCCATACTTTATTACAACAAAGAGCCTCATATAGGATATACAACAAATGTCTTCAAACGAAATATCCAAGTAATCTTCAAATGACTTCAACAAAGCTCAACGGCCGCACGCTACATTTTGTAGTAAACAAAAAACATGGGTTAGTACACACATGTACTAAGTATGAGTATATGCACATAAGCAATTGAAATTATGCTAAATAGAACATTTGTTAAAAACCATGATAGAGTACTTTTAAAAGCCTTATGCACAATCAAGATCTCATATAAGCCAATAATCACATAATCCATAAGTCAAAACCATGTACAACACTAGACAAACATCTACAAGTATAGTCAAGTGAACATTCATAAGAATTCATAGCATGATAATATAAGTAAGACCTTTACTCATAACCCACCCATTTAGCCTACAAGTGCAATGACCAAGCAAATCCTCATAACCTTACTCAATCATGTAAACCAAACAAAGGATCATAAGTAATGCTAACTAAACATAACATAGAATCAATAGTATTATCATCACATTAAATAATATAGACCAATAACATGTTCATAAATGAAACTAATACTATATAGTATCATCAACAAGTAAAGTCAAAATATGGAGAAAATTCACTTTATGAGATCATAAGAACATAAGAAAAACCTTCAAGGACTTCCCTCAAATCTAAGTAGTGCAATGCCTAGGTAAAGTCCCATACCCCTACCTAGAATAAGTCAACCTCTTAAGTCACCCTAGTTAGTGTTTACATCATTACTTCATTTTACATTCGATACCACTTGACTTAATCGATATAGACCACAAAAATTAAGTGTAGAATCCGATGTTGTAAAATGTTACACCGATGGAAGGTGGTCTAATGGAAAAAGTAGTACCAAACATGAACATAGCATCTAGGTGGATCCACTAGCTAGTATTTCTAAGGAGGCAACATAGTTTATGGAGCTTGGGGGCTGTCAGGTAAACATCTCTCTATGCCCTTTTTGGGTTATGAGGCTATCCACCCCGTGAGAACTATGGTGAACCCTACCTTTCCTCCTTGAAAAGGTGCCACCTCTCATCCACAAGTTCACTCGGTGCTAAGCTAGAGTCCCTTTTGAAATATCTTTCTTTATTAATCATAACTTAGTTTAGTTTATTGGGTATAATACATTGTATATTCATAGTCATTATCTTATTACGACTTGTATGAGAATGTCCTTTCATTGCAACCCTCATATGTGAGATTAACACATCATCACCATGATCATGTCATAATAAGGCACATATGTACTTCATAACCAACCTTATATCATTTCATCTGAAGCATATTCTCACAATCACATAGTCAAGACATTTCAATTACATCATCATACCAACACCTATTTAGGCTAATCACAAAACATTCATCAATTTAACTACATCATCAATAACAATCAATCATAATTAATTAAAGGTTAGAATAATAAAGACTTATTCAATCTCCTTCACAAGCAATCATCATGGTATTACCATCGAAAAACCAATTACATCCAATAATAGGTCTACGAACATCAATCAATAGTAATTAACACAAGAACTAAGTCAATTGTATCAACACTATCAAAATTGACATCAATTCACAACCTAGTGTTAGGTGAAACAGGGTTCATCATGAATTAATAGATAATTTGATCCAATCCCAACATTACATTACCCTGTCGATCCATTAATGAATTAGAATAGATAAAACAAGTCTTACAATTAAAACATTCTACAATTCCCATCAATTCATGAACAAGATTCAAGATTTAGGGAAATAGGGGAAGGGACATGATCTTCATGAAATTCCATTAATTAACATCAATTATCAAATAATCTATACTAAATTAGTCATAAGTAATCACAATTAATTATAATCAACCACCTATTTGAGGTTTAGAAGAAAACCAATTAGAATAGGAAAACCATTGAAATTAGGTGATTTAGAAATGAACTTTGAAAGGAATTCTTGGGGAGAGAAATCCCAAAAGTTAATAATGATGAAGATGAATTCACGAAATTAAAGTGAAATCCTAGAGAAATTGGTTTTCTTCCTCGAGCTTCCTTGCTTCTTCAATGGAGATTTGGGGAGAGAGAAAGTAGAGAGAGTTGAGAGCTTTTGAATTTTGATTTGGTAATTTGATTTAGGTGAGTGAAAATTTGACTTAAAACTAACCCTTAGTCTATATATAATCGCCCCCTAAATTACCAAAAAGATTCTTCACTTAATTGGGTCTTCTTGTAAAGTCAAAATGCATAAAATACGATTTTAATGAATATGGGAAGTGGGTGCGCATTGCGGGGCTATTTTAAGATTTATTTTCGAATTTAAGCTTGAGGAAATAGACCTCGTGGAGACCCCGCATCGCGAGGCACATTTTGTCTCTCCACGTGTCAGTTGTGCGTCACGCAGTGACTTTCAATTCTAAGCTGACGCGTAGGCTGCTTTGGCAGCCTG
The DNA here is from genome assembly GCA_022817965.1 of Solanum lycopersicoides. NCBI lineage: Eukaryota > Viridiplantae > Streptophyta > Magnoliopsida > Solanales > Solanaceae > Solanum > Solanum lycopersicoides. The sequence continues at coordinate 15,130 of JAJJBR010001428.1, read as the reverse complement.
CTTGCCCATGTTGGGGTCCTCCTGAAGGACCCTTTGGGTGGTCCTTGGAGAGTCGTTACAGGATGTTTAGACCCTCTATACTATATTTTATCTATTTAAAGACTTTTAACAACTTTTAGACTTCATTTGACCCTTCCAATCCTTCACCAAACACAGGAACGTCAACTAGTTCTATTAGCTAGTTTCCGGACGTCATGGACGTTCATTGACGTCTTGTCTCTAAAACTTCCTAAATGACTTATATACATCAAGTTAGGTCTTAAAACAGTGTTACTAACATTAGATAAACTTCTCAAGCTTTAGATTAGGTCTTGATTTTTCGGTGTATTATAAAAAGAAACCCAAGAGTGAAGAATCCATTCATTAATGAAGCTTATTCAACAAAATTCGAGTGAAATCCCAGAGAAATTGGTCTTCTTCTTCAAGATTTCTTTTTTCCATTAAGAGAGTTGACAAATTTTTGGTTTTGATTTGAGTGAGTGAATGTGAGGTAAAACTGCTTTTAAAATCAATATATAGACCTCCCATTAAATACCCAAAATATCCCCACATAAGTTGACCATTTAATGAAGTCAAACTTGAATTCCAAATTTCAGACTTTCGGCAAGGAACAAGTCCGCGACCCGGAGCTGCTACCGTAAGATTTTCTATATTATTTTTTGATACGGAGGAGTCCGCTGTGTTTCAGTGCCGCATATAATGGATATTGGTCATACTGGGACCTAGTCCGCAATGCGGACCCATTTCAGCCAAGTGCAATCTTGTTGCTGCTTTGGAAGCTTGCTTGGCGAAGTTTGGGGTCCCTTCGTGGACCCCTAGGGCAACCTTTGGGGAGTCTTAACTAGACGTTTTCACCCTATATACATGTTTTTACCTATTTCAAGTTTTATACCTCATACAGCACCTCCAAACTTTCACGAAATCGAAGGACGTTTTACAAGTTCAATTACACTAGTTTCCGTACGTCTTGACTATAAAACTTCCTAAATGATTTCGAAACATTACATTAGGCATAGAAACAGTGTTACCAACCTTATAGTATCATGTGAGGCTCTTGAATAGGTCATGGACTTTTGTAGTGTTACAATATTCAAATTAAGACCAACATTATGCACATGAGAAATGACCTTCATCATATAGGCATAATAGGACTCATACTATACATATTATCATAACAAGTATCCCTAAACTGTATTGTCATGCATAAGAGACATATACATATACATATACATATATATCACCTTCCTAGAACTCCCTTCAAGAGCTACTTGTGCAATGCATACGTAAGTTCATTACTCTCACCTACACTAGGAAACTTCCCTTAGGTTATCCTAGTAATGGTTCATTGCTGTAATACCTCAAAAATGCTTAGGTGAATCTAGAGCCTAAAATGTTTATCATGAGTTTCTAAGGTACTAATATGGTCTATAATGTGGTATTGAGGCAGTGTCTAAGAGTTTAGGTGCATTTGAAGGCAAACGTCAAGGGACGACTAAGACTTTTGATGACTAAGTCACCTTTGTGCCTCATGTGAGATTATGTGCATGTATGTTAATTTAATTAGCTAATGAGGTACTTATGTGAGTTATTATAGTGTTTATAGGCTTTGTGTCAAGTTTCGTGAAGTTTGGAGGTCAAACGTCTAAGTACGTCCATGTCATTCGAAAGGTTTGCCTTGAAATGACATTGTGTGTCTAAGCATGCTTCGTTGAGTTTTCCGTGTTATTTTTTGATGAAATTGATGAGGGATGTCCTAAACTGGTATAAAAACATTTTCGGGTTGTAAAATTGAGGGCAAACATATACAAGGACCATCCAAGGGTCCTTGAGGAAGGACCCTTCACAAATGCCCAAGCTGTCAAAACCAGCCCAACCTACGGATGGCAATCGACGACTAGTAGGTTAGTCGACTCCCCGCAGGTGAGGGGAAACTTAGACGTGGGAGGAGGACCTGCCAAAGATAAGTCTTAGTCCCAAACCACTGACCAGCAAGACGGTCCGTTGGTTGGGAAACAGGCCGTCGATGGCAGTCGTTTGTGAGGGTTGTCTCCTGTGCAGTTCACTATTTAGTCAGTGGGTGAATTGGTAAATTCACCCCACGTCAAAATAAGGAAAAGGGCGGTTACTTAAGGGTATTTTGGGTATTTTAAACAGGTGTATAATTCCTAAATACCTAGATGAATTCATTCTTCAAAATAAAAACACAAATTCTCTTAGAAATTTTGTAGAACTCCATAGAAGTCAAAACTCAAGGAAGATCTTGGATTGGAGACTTGAGTTGTTATTCTTCGTAAATTTCGTTGATTAAAATCATTTAGGTATGGTTTTTAATCATTGAAACTCTATTCATCAATGATCCCAAAATTCAAAGAGATTTCAAATGTTTTCAAAGATGAACTTGTCCAATTTTATGATCTATCCATGGGTTCTTGCATTAAAGGTTTTGAATCATTATATATTGATTATATTGATGTCAAACATATGATTTTTAACATAATTACCTATGAACCCATGTAATTCATGAAACCTAGATTTTGACTACTTTGTGGTTGACTTGATATTCACTTAAGGCTTATGAATTTTTGTGTAGTTTTCTATGGGATATTGAATGATGTAATAATTGTATTTAATTGATAAATCTATATTTAATTCACCTAGATTCATTGAGTATTATAATTTTTGTATTGAATTGATGTTCATGGCAATGGGTAAGAGCCTTATGGTATTGAATTGGATGATTTAGACATGGATTGAAGTGCATAGACTGGATTGGTGTTACGATGCCCTAATTCTCTTTATTTTATGTAATGTAGGTATTGAATTATGTTGTGATTTTTATGGTCCACTTAAGGTGGCGGTGTTATGTGATTGATGTATCCTTGTCGTTGTTACTTTATGTATTATGAAGATCATGGCCTTGGCGGCACTACCTGAAGTATTATGATGATTTGTATAGTTGATTATGTGAAGTATGATCATATCTAACTACATGTTAATTAATGTTAAACTATGTGTTATTCTATTGATATTAGGTGAATATGTTAGACTATGACTTTGTCCTTATGTGTGTAGTCTTAGAGTTGATATATGATTATTCCTACTTGACTATATGAGTCTATGATGAGTATATTGACTATGTTATAGTAGTGTATAGGGTGACTTAAAGATGATAATGGTTATTCCTATGTGCTTCAAAAAATTATACGCTAAATATGATAAAGTGAAGTCTTGGTGTGTCTTGTGTGGTAGACTTGTTTCCCTTACTTGATACATGGATGAATGTGAATATGAGATGTCTTGACTTAGGATGCTAAAGCATCTTAGTCTTGTATGTATGAATGATATGAGAACTTGAATGATGTTAAGAGGGCCTTTATGTTTAACCTTAAATTTAGCGGTAAGGTTATGAACCTTGAAGCAAAAAACAGTAATGGTATCCTTCTTGTAATGAATGATAGAATTAAGGTTGGTTGGCTGGAACAGAATCATATCATCCTTAGGAAAGTCATTAAGCTATATTCATCGCCATTGAAAGAGAACCCTAGCGAACCTCTTTGCTAGGGTAAATATGAATAGTTTATGAACTAGATATTGAACCTCTTCATGTGATCCTTAATGTTAATTACTCTATGAGAACAATGGCTAGAACCGACTGAGTATGGTAAGGGAAGTAGCTCTAGTGAAGAACGAGACTATAGTACAAAGTAGGCCCTTCGTATTCTTTAACCATGTGCCTACATGGGATGTGTCCAAGTTCTACCATTGGCAAGTAGAACACCCTCAATTGGAGTAGGTTACAACTCCGGCTTCCATGCTTTACTACCATGGTCTATATCGGTTATTGCCTATTCTCAACATATGGGATACATACTAGTATTTGAGAAGTTCTATCAAGTTTAGGTGGTGGTATGGGACGCTATCTAGACATTGCACAATAGGCTTTAAAGATGTTAGTGATAGTCCCTAGGTCTTCTCCAAGACCATTACTTGAATGTCTTCTATGTGATGAATGTATGTTAATGAACTAATGAAATGATGCCTTATGATGGAAAGCATGTAAATGAATGAGTACATAATCTAGAGTGACTTTAAGAATTTTCTAGTTAAAGTGTGAAGGGGGCATAAGGGATGATCTCTTCATGTCTTACCTAGGGAAATCTTTAGAATGTCTCCAGTTAGGAAGGTTGGTTGATAAAGTGGACATGATATAAACTTAGGAAGTCTTAAGGATTATTTAGGTAACCTTGAAGAGTGTGTATGGGAATTCTGTTCTAGAGTACTTAGGTAAGTCTTTTGATAGCCTTTGTAAGGAGAATGTCATATTATACATGTTATGTGTTTTGGCGTATTGTAAACAAATGTGTCTCATTATAAGTATCCTTGAGGATCATTTAGGCATTCTTAGAGAGGGTGTATGGGCGGTCTCTCTTTTTATTACTTAAGTGAGTCTTAGGATAGCTTTTAGTGGGGAATTTGATACTAGAAAGTCAGTCAATGTGAATTTAAAGGACTTCACTTTGACAGTGAAGGAATTCACTGTAACAGTGAATTAGCTAACTGTAAGGTTTCTCTTAAAATGTGATAAATTGTCTATGTGATTTCTTATGTGTTTCTAAGGTGCTAAATGTTGTTCTTACGCTATTATTATGATATTTAAATCAAAAGATGCAAATTTCCAATAAATGTCCGTTTTCATGATTTTTATTCATTATGCCATTCTTAGTACATGTGTTTGTACTAATTTCATATATTATCTATCTCTAAAGTGATTCATAGGTGTAGGTGATTTTGGAGGCTTAGATTGGATTTAGAGGATCTTTCAAGCAAGTTGAAGTATGTCTTCATTTGACTCGATTGAAGTGTTATAATAGACTTAATAGTATTATATTTCTATTGTATGGGTCGTGTCCCAAGTATTCGCGAGTCTAAGATTTGAGGACATGAGACTTAGTTCCTTTGATATTATATGAAAGATATTTTGACAGACTATTACAATGTTTTGTGAATTTTTTTTAATCTGCACTAGTTTTCATATATGTATATGAGATGAATGATGTGAATTGGCTTGTATGAGACCTCCGAGAGGTCAAGTACACCGGTTGCACTCCGAGAGTGGCATATCTTCTAGGGTATGCTCTTAGGATGTGACAATTACTTTACTTCGGTTGTCCATTTTACTTTAGGGAAATCCTAGCCTTAACCGACAATAAGACCATGTGAGCTAAACATGGAACCCGGTGTCATGGAGCCCCACACCGAAATGAGGTGCTCTACTTTCACAGGTAGAACATTAAAATCATGCTAGCATTTTAGGTTGTAACAACCCTAAAAATGAATAAGATAAATACTTAAGGTGTCAAGAATGCTTGTGATTAGACCAAGGTTCACACGGATTGATACGCGTAGAACCAGACCTCAGAACCCTTACTACGACCAAGCCAACTACCTTGGGGAGGTAATTGAGCTTGGAAAGGTTGGAACCAACCATGTGAGGCTCACAAAAACGAAGATTTAATCGAAAGAGTCTTTACCGGACCTTAAAGAAGAAATTTTATGTTTTGAGGGTCCAGGGGTAAAATGGTCTTTTCCAGGCCAAGGATAATATTGTAATTACCCTGAGGAATTAATTAATTAATTAATTAATTAATATAAATTAAAAGAGTAATTCAGGTGGCTCGACCCGAAGTGACCCATTTTCGCAAAAAGGGTGTCACTCGGGTTCGAGCCCCACTTGAAGCAACGAATTGATGATTTAATCATCAATTATAATCTGATTTTTGTAAGGGCATAATGGTCATTTCACCTAAGATAAATAAATCAGATTTTATTACTTAAATTTAACCCTACTTTGACTAAATTCAAACCTACACTCCTAATCCTAATAAATCTCTTTCACGTCACTCAACTCTCTTTCACGTCTCTCAACTCTCATTCTCTCACGTTCTGCCTAACAAAAGAAAACTCAAGAACTGTTTAACAACAAAAGTTCTTCACACTTGAAGAACAAACACAAAAATTCTAAGAAAACAAGTTAACCAAAAAACGTTAGGCAAAAGGGAGGGGTTTTCCGTCGAGAATTGATGAAAGTTTCGGTGTTGGACGTGATTGGAGAGGGTTTTAGACAGCAGGTCGTGTGTGGATTAAACGTCAAAAAGGTATGGGTTTCTTCTCTCTTGGTCCCTTTCCCAAGAGGCCCCTTACGATTCAAAATATTCACTCCGAAACTAAGGTTGTTCCCCGTTGCATGTCCTTGTCACTAGCTCCCAAATGATTTCGTAGGTTGGGTATTGTGTGGTGGTAGATTTAGGCAAGGTATGATGCTTTATGTTTAATGTGAATATGTTTATGTGCGTGAAATCACGAAAATGATAAACAAATGTGTAATCGAAGAAAATGTGTGTGTGTGTACGTTGGCAGTGAGTCTTAGCCACTGCTTGGAGGCGTTTAAGCCATGTTTTTCTTCTTGTATTTCATGTGTTAAAGTAGTGCATAACGTGATGTTCATATGGTGTGTGAAGTTACCAATTTTGAGTAAAAACACTTGACTAAATGTAAACCCTAAACTACACCTAAATTAGATACTAAGTGTTTGGTGAAATGCCCTACGAAACCAATATGAAAAGTGATTTAAGGAAGGTAAGAACTATGAATAAATTTCCAGATTTGTGCACTCTACAATGAGGTTAAAATCTGGGTTTTTAAGGGAAAATAAAATAAGTGAGGTTAATGGGAATTGAACCCAAGACCTCACATGTTAAGGGGGCTGAAAAAGAAAAAAAACGTGAAGGGGCTAAGGGGAATCGAACCCCTTAGCTACTGGTTTTGCGACAAAGAAAAAGAAAATGGGGCTGGGGGAATTGACCCTTGGCTACTGGATTTCGCGACAAGGGAAAAGAAAGAGGGGGCTGGGGAATCAAACTCGCGAACTGGAAGAGAAAGAGGAGAAAAATAATTAAACAAATAAATGGGAGGCGTGGGATTCGAACCCACGACCTCCAGGTACGCGCAAAAGGGGAGAAAATAAAGAAAAGAAAATGTGAGGCGTGGGATTCGAACCCACGACCTCAAGGCTGAAAAAGAATAAGGTGAAATTAACTAAAGAAATAAAGTGAGGCTGTGGGGGTTCGATCCCACAACCTCACTGCCACTCGCCGAAATTACATAAAAAATAAAGTTAGGAGGCTATGGTTGTTCGAACCCACAACCTCCCTAGCCTCTAGCGAAATTAAGTTAAAAATAAGGAGGTTGTGGGGGTTCGAACCCAAAACCTCCCTATCCCAGTGAAAATTTAAGGAAAATACAAGAGGTTGTGGGGGTTTGATCCCACAACCTCTTGGTTTAGGCGAATTGGGACAAGGAGAATTTAAGGAAAAATAAAAAGGGGTCGTGGGGGTTCGAATCCACAACCCTTCGGCCAACTTAAGAGAAAAATTAAGTAGAAAATTAATGATACGATATTAATATTGGGATTTAATCTAGAGTTAAAATGTTATGAATATTAAAAATAAAATCAATGAAAAATGTAAATGATATCCAAGTGATTCGAAATTAGGTTTCCTTGCCCAAATTTCCGTATTGATACATAAGTCATACGTGAACAAATCAAAATCAATATCTTGGCATATATACAAGATACATAATTCTTGTACTACATAATCTTAGGAATGTATGACTCACTTAACGAATTATGAATAAAGCCTCATGGCTTATGTATATAGACTCATAAGTCTAGCATACGTTTAAAAGTAAGTGAACCTAAGATGTATGTACTGAATGATGAAATGAACAATGAAATGATGAAACCCTAGAAGTGTTAAGTAAAGGTATGAAACACACCAATGGCCAAGTATATTCGCATATGATGATATTAACATTCACGTAAAATGAGGTGTGTAAATATGACGAGTAAATGTGCTAATGTCAATGAACGTGGTGACAACATGATATGAGGCTAATGCTAATGATGAGAGCAATCTCAAAAGAGCCTAAGTAAATGTTACCAAAACGTACTCACCTATGAGAGTGTAAGATAATGAAGAGACCAGTCTCTACGAACACTCTAATGAAAGTATTAAGATTAACACACTTAATACTAATAATGAGATGAAAAATCATCTAATGAGCTATGATGTCCTCATACTAGAAGCCATCTTCAATGACGTATGAGTTAAATAAAATGGAACTTTATATTGAGCACCGATAGACTAGTTATGAGCGGTGATGCCTTCTTTCGGGAAGGGCGGAGGTTCATGTAACTCTCATGAGATGAGATTGTCTGTCTTGCCGGGTATGGGTCTCCTTATATCTCCTGGTCTTCGAACCTATACTGCCAATATAGGGATCTGGCGGGGTTAAATTCTTATGTACGCTAGCATGTTTTGGATCACCTTGGCCGGTGACTCCACCTCTTTTGAGTGTGGGGGAGACACTGGATTTCATGATGCTCACATGATCTATGTCGGTTAAAGATAATGTTCCCAATGAATGAATGAGGCCAGCCTAAAATGAAGAACATAATGAAATGAATGATACCAAAGGTGTTAGGATAGGATAATAAAGAGGTGAGCTAGACTCAGGTAATGACATTAGGTTATTCTTGATCATTGCACAGCAAACCCGATGAAATTCTTAAAGTACACCCTAGGTATAGCTGGTGTTCACACTGGCCTATGAATGAAATGAAATGAAGTACGTTTGAATGAATGAAGCAGACTCTATGTTTGCTAATGAAGACTCCCTAGTTGAGGTCCCATTTGTTGAGCCCTCATTTTGGAAAGTCTTAATGTCAAGTGCATGATTCCAAGGTCTCGTGGCATATGAATGAATTATATGAAGGAAGCTATGTGTTATATGTTATGTGCTATGATATGTGTTATATGTATGATGTTATGTGTTGTGTGCAATATGATAAGTATGATTATGCATGTTACTCTCATGGCAAGACTTTCCTAATCAAAATTTGGAAAGCTCACTGACTTTCCTAATCCCAATTTGGCAAGTCCACTAACTTGACTTCCAAAAATTATGTTGTTAGGAAAGAGCTATTCTCTCTCATGCATGTCCTTGGTGTGTGTTTGCATGTACCCATACTTAGTACAAGTGTGTACTAACCCTATACAACTATACTGTTTTAGGTTGAGGCATAGGTGGACATAGCTACAAGATCATTGTTGCAGTTATCCGGACGTCCAGCATTCATCCGGAGTTGGTAGGTCCTCATGCTTTCGAGGATGCTACTGTTTTATATTCTAGCTTAGTTTTAGAGTTGAGCTAGTGGAGCATGTTCCACTAGCGTTTCTTTCCTGTGTTTATTCAGACTTTGTATTGGTGCCATTTTGGAAAACTTTCACATCAACCACATCGAGTAGTTTCTAAGTCATGGTAGTGAAGTGCACCACTATCCTGGATTAGAGACTCCATGATGCGTAGGAAAACTTCCTTTTTTCTGATCTTATTGTGCTTTTCCTAAAGTTTAATTTCTTGGTGTTATGAGTGTGTATAACATCAATCTTTGTTGTTCTCATAGAATGAATACTAGGAGGACTATTGGTCAGAGGAGAGGAGGTGCAACTGCTTGGGGCAATCAGGTTCCACCCCAGGCTCCAGCTGAATGAGTGGCTATGCCAGTTAACCCAGCTGGGTTGACTGATGCTGAGGTGAGGGCATCTCTGGCCCAGATGGCACAGGCCATTACTATGCAGGCCCAGGCTATGACTGCCCAGTTCAACCGACAGAATGTTCAGAGGGAGAACCCACCGGTTCGTAGCATGGCTGACAGGCTGAGGGATTTCATGAGGATGAATCCTCCTATTTTCACAGGGTCTAGAACTTTAGAGGATCCCCTGGAGTTTGTGGATGAGGTGCATAAGATTCTGGTGGCTATGGGGGCCACAGATACTGAGAAGGCTGAGCTGGCTTCCTATCAGCTCAAGGATGTTACACAAACTTGGTGCAAGATGTGGGAGGATAGCCGAGATTTTGGGCGGAGTTCCAGTCACTTGGGAGCTTTTTAAGACAGCCTTTCTTGAGAGATTCTTTCCTAGAGAAATGAGGGAGGCCAAGGTTGAGGAGTTCATCAACCGTAAGTAGGGATCCATGACAGTCAGGGAGTATTCCCTGAAATTCAGTAACCTATCCAGGTATGCTACTTTCCTTAGTATCTAATAGCAAGGATGAGGTGAGTACTGAAGTTTGTTAAATTATCCAGGTATGCTACTTCCCTTGTGTCTAACAGCAGGGATGAGATGAGCAGGTTCCTCACAGGAATCAATGGAGATCTGGAGGAGGAGTGTCGGTCTGCGATGCTCCATGATAATATGGACCTCTCCAGGCTGATGGTGCATATCCAGCAGGTAGAGGACAGCCGTAAAAAGAGGGGTGTTCTTGATGCTAGGAGGCCTAAGCCTTTAGATCAGGCAGGTCCCAGCCATGGAGGCCACAGAAAAAATTTGGGCGTCCTTGAGCAGCCCGTGTTCAAGAAGGGGCAACAGTGTTCTGGGAACTCAAATTTTCAGAGGAGTACAACACCTAGAGGAGGCAGACCTGAGCCCAAGAGGGAAATGGAGGTGAGATGCAGCGTCCTAAAAAGAATTGTCCTAAGTGTGGCCGAGCTCACAGTGGAGAGTGCAGACAGGGCACTAATGCGTGCTTCGGTTGCGGTAAGAGTGGACACATGGTTAGAGACTGCCCACAGAACAGAGGTCAGGCTGGAGGTAATGCTCAGCCTAGGCCTAATCCACAGGGTGCAGCAACAGACGAGCCTCCTAAGAGGAACATATTCTATGCCCTGAAGGGAAGGGAGGAGCAGGAGAAGTCCGCTGATGTGGTCACAGGTATGCTGCAAGTATTCTCAACTTCTGTTTATGCTTTACTTGATCCAGGGTCTACGCTTTCCTTTGTAACTCCTTTGCTTGCTCTCACTTTTGAGATATTGCCTGAAGTTCTGCATGATCCTATAGTGGTTAGTACACCTTTAGGAGAGAATGTAAGAACTGATAGAGTATACAAGGATTGCCCAATAGTTGTAAGTGGTAAGACTATGTGTGCAGACTTGGTTGAGTTACCCATGCATGATTTTGATGTTATTCTTGGCATGGACTGGCTTCACAGTTGTTATGCTTGCTTGGACTGTCGTAGTAGAGTGGTGAGATTTCGTTTCCCTAATGAAGAGGAGCTAGTCTGGGAGGGGTACAACTCGAGTCGTCCTAACCTCTTGATTTCGAACCTTAAGGCCAATAAAATGATGTCCAAGGGGTTATTGTGTCATCTTGTGAGTGTTAATGATCTAGATCATGACATTCCTTCCATAGACTCAGTGCTGTAGTGAATGAGTTCTAGATGTGTTTCTGATGATTTGCCTGGAGTCCCTCCCCCTCGAGAGATTGATTTTGGTATCGACTTAGAACCCGATACTAAACCAATTTCAATTCCTCCTTACATAATGGCTCCAGCTGAACTCAAAGAGTTGAAGCTGCAGTTAAAAGATCTCACTGACAAGGGTTTCATTCAGCCGAGCATATCCCCTTGGGGCGCTCCAGTGTTGTTTGTGAAAAAGAAAGATGGAACCCTTAGAATGTGTATCGATTATCGGCAGCTCAACAAAGTCACTATAAAGAATAAGTATCCACTTCCCAGAATAGATGATTTGTTCGATCAGCTCCAAGGGTCTAGTTTCTTTTCAAAAATTGATCTTCGTTCAGGGTACCATCAGCTTAGGGTTAGGGATGGAGATATCCCAAAGACACCTTTCGTACCCGCTATGGTCACTATGAGTTTCTAGTCATGTCATTTGGTCTCACGAATGCACCTGCTGCATTTATGGATCTTATGAAAGGGTCTTCCGTGAATACCTTGACTCTTTCGTCATAGTATTCATTGATGACATTCTCATCTACTCTAAGACCAAGGAAGAGCATGAACAACATTTGAGACTAACCTTGCAGGTACTTAGACAGCATCAGTTGTATGCCAAATTTAGCAAATGTGAATTCTGGCTGAGATCAGTGACCTTCCTGGGTCATGTTGTGTCCGATCAGGGCGTGGAGGTGGATCCCAGGAAGACTGAGGCTGTGAAGAACTGGCCAAAGCCTCTTACTCCCACTGACATCCATAGCTTTTTGGGATTGGCTGGTTACTACCGCAGGTTTGTGGAGGGCTTTTCTTCCATTGCTGCCCCATTGACAGCTTTGACTAAGAAGAAAGCCAAGTTTGAGTGGACGGAGACTTGTGAGAGGAGTTTCCAGGAGCTCAAGGACAGACTCACTTCAGCCCCGGTGCTTACTTTGCCTAAGTGTGGTGAGAATTACACTGTTTACTGTGATGCATCTAGGGTTGGTTTGGGTTGTGTTCTTATGCAGGTTGGTAAGGTGATAGCCTATGCGTCCAGACAGCTCAAGGTTCATGAGAAGAATTATCCCACTCATGACCTGGAGTTGGCAGCTGTGGTGTTTGCACTGAAGCTGTGGAGGCACTACTTGTATGGAGTGCATGTGGATGTATTCACAGACCACAAGAGTCTCCAGTACGTGTTCACACAGAGGAGTTGAATCTACGTCAGCGGAGATGGTTGGAGCTGTTGAAGGATTATGAATGAATGTGCACTACCATCCAGGTAAGGCTAATGTTGTAGCTGATGCTTTGAGCAGGATGAGCATGGGAAGTACACCCACGTTGAGGATGAGAAGAAGGAGCTGGTGAAAGATGTACACAGACTGGCCAGACTGGGTGTGCGATTGGTTGACTCTACTAGTGGGGATGTTTCAGTTCATCCTAGTTCTGAATCATCCTTGGTAGTTGAAGTCAAGCAGGGTCAGCATCTAGATCCTGTGTTGATGGAGCTGAAGGACTCAGTGCTGATGAAGATGAATGAGTCTTTCGCTTTGGGAGGTGATGGCATACTTAGGTATCAGACAGGCTGTGTGTACCAGATGTGGATGATTTGCGACCAGGATTGTTGCAGAGGCCCATGGTTCCAGATATTCCATACATCCAGGTTCCACCAAGATGTATCATGATCTTAAGCAGATTTATTGGTGGGATGGCATGAAGAAGGACATTGCAGATATGTGGCCAAGTGTCCTAATTGTCAGCAGGTCAAGGCAGAGCATCTTAAGCCTGGCGGTCTGACTCAGATTATTGAGGTTCCGACTTGGAAGTGGGAGGCCATTAATATGGACTTCGTGGTTGGTCTTCCGAGACTAGGAGGCAGCATGACTCCATATGGGTTATTGTGGACAGATTGACTAAGTCTGCCCACTTTATCCCTGTGAAGTCTACTTACAGAGCCGAGGATTATGCGAGACTCTACATTGATGAGATTGTGAGATGGCATGGGATTCCCTTGTCTATTATTTCAGATAGAGGAGCTCAGTTTACTTCACATTTCTGGAGATCGTTCCAGAAGAGCTTGGGCACGCAGGTAAATCTTAGCACTGCCTTTCATCCTCAGACAGATGGGCAGGCAGAGCGCACCATTCAGACATTGGAGGACATGTTGAGAGTGTGTGTGATTGACTTCAGAGGTAACTGGGATGACCATCTGCCTTTGATAGAGTTCACGTATAATAATAGTTATCACTCTAGCATTGGGATGGCACCGTTTGAGGCACTGTATGGTAGGAGGTGTAGATCTCCAGTTGGGTGGTTCGAGGTTGGAGAGTCATCCATTTTGGGTCCTGAGATCATTCATGAGGCCTTAGAGAAGGTCAGAGTGATTAGGGACAGGTTGGCTACTGCTTACAGTCGGCAAAAGTCATATGCAGATAACAGAAACGGCCTTAGAGTTTGATGTTGGTGACCAGGTTTACTTGAAGATATCACCTATGAAAGGGGTGATGAGATTTGGTAGAAAAGGGAAGCTGAGTCCGAGGTATGTTGGGCCATATGAGATCTGCAGCATGTGGTGAGGTGGCCTATGAGTTAGCATTGCCTGCGGAGCTAGCTTCTGTTCATCCAGTCTTTCATGTCTCTATGTTGAAGAAGTGCCTAGGTGATCCAGCATCGATTCTACCTATTGAAGGTTGGGGGTTGGTGAAGACTTGTCTTATGAGGAGGTACCTCTTGAGATCTTAGAAGACAGGTCAAGCGCTGAGGAACAAGGAGATTGCCACAGTGAAGGTATTGTGGAGAAATCATCTTGTTGAGGGGGCTACGTGGGAGGCTGAGGCCGACATGAGATCGCGCTACCCTTATCTTTTCAGCTCTAGTGGTTAGACTTCCTATTCTTAAGTCTATGTTTCCTTATCTCTCCGTATTTTGTTGTTATTGCTTGACTGTGCGTAGTGATTTTGTGATGATCTGACTGGCATTACGATATGTAGTGGTAGTGTCATTCGGGTACGAATGTTCCTAAGGGGGGATAATGTAACAACCCTAAAAATGAATAAGATAAATATTTAAGGTGTAAAGAATGCTTGCGATTAGAACAAGGTTCACACAGATTGATACGCGTAGAACCATACTTCAGAACCCTTACTATGACCAAGCCAACTAACTTGGGGAGTTAATTGAGCTTGGAAAGGTTGGAACCAACCATGTGAGGCTCACGAAAACGAAGATTTAATCGAAAAAGTCTTTACCGAACTTAAAAGAAGAAATTTTAAGTTTTAGGGTCCAGGGTAAAATGGTCTTTTCAAGGCCAAGGGTAATATTGTAATTACCCTGAGGAATTAATTTAATTTAAATTAAAAGAGTAATTCGGTGGCTCGACCAGAAGTGACCCATTTTCGCAAAAAGGGTGTCACTCGGGTTCGAGCCCCACTTGAAGCAACGAATTGATGATTTAATCATCAATTATAATCTGATTTCTGTAAGGGCATAATGGTCATTTCACCTAAGCTAAATAAATAAGATTTTATTAATTAAATTAAACCTTTCTTTGACTAATTTGAAACCTACACTACTAATCCTAATAAATCTCTTTCACGTCACTCAACTCTCTTTTCACATCTCTCAATCTCATTCTCTCACGTTCTCTAACAAAAGAAAACTCAAGAATCTGTTTGTCAACAAAAGTTCTTCACACTTGAAGAACAAACACGAAATTCTAAGAAAACAAGTTAACCAAAAAACGTTAGGCAAAAGGAGGGGTGTTCCGTCGAGAATTGGTGAAGTTTGGTGTTGGACGTGATTG
>JAJJBR010001427.1:0-18338 GCA_022817965.1 Solanum lycopersicoides | reverse complement strand
AACTATATATCTTGAGAAATGTGAAATTATTCGTTGTTTGTAATGTTGTTGATATTGTATATGTTTGGCGTATGCATGTTATTATTGTGTTGTAATGGCTTATGTATGTTGCACTTAGTGGGATAGCCGCGTGATCCTACACAATACATTGTGGTTGTGTATTGATACTGCACTTGCTTTTTCTTTGTTGAGTACAGGGCATCTTCAGGCGGCTATTGACAGACCTCGTTTAAAATATCAGTAATCGTTGACCGAATTCAAGGGTGAGTCAGCTCTTTCAGGCTCCATGAGTTCTCTTTTTTGGGTTTAGTCCAATTGATTCGGACTTAGACTAGTTCTTTAGATAGTTCTCTTATTTAGTTTGGGTTGTACCCATTTTCTTAGACTTATGATCCTTGTTAGAGTTTTGGTACATTGACTTTCGGGTTCTAGGGAAGTAATTCCACATTGTTTAGTTTCGTTGTTAGACTTTTGAAGTTTATGGAAACTCTACTTAATTTTTTGCATTTAAACCTGATTTTGTATCTTTAAATGCTTAGTTTGAGGTTAGTTGGTTAGTCGTTAGGTTCTCCCACCGGAGGGTTAATGTGTGTGCAATCACGTCGATCAAGATCGTGACACTACATTAGCGAAACAATATAGGCACAAATATGCATTAGTACATAAAATGTACTGAGTATGATAGAAATGCATAAAATATGAAATCATGGTAAAAAAGACTTTACATAACATGTAATAACCAAAATATTTCATAAAATAATATGTAAGAAAACATAACTTGTAATCATAATCAATGCAAGCTAGACATCTTTAAATCATATTTGAGATACTTTTAGAAAGTAATCTTAGTTTATTATTGTGAGAAGTTTTTCATTAACAGACATAGACCATGTGAGCTATAACATGGAATCCAGTGTCTATCCACATCAAAAAGAGATGTCCTTACTTGCAAAGGTAAGAACCATAAACTTGAGTGAATCCACTAGCTAAATTGTATTAAACTTGTATTAAAATTATAAATAATACATTTATAATACATATTGCAAACTACACTCCCTTTTTAGTGATATCAACTAAAATAATTTAAGTAACACATTTATAACATAGACACAATACATTTGTAATACATATTGCAAACATCGCTCTTTTTCTTAGTGATACAAATCAAAATAATTTATAAGATATGTATAGTACACGTTGTATTATGAATAGTACATTTATAATACATATTGCACACTTCACTCCTTTCTTAGTGATACCAACAAAAATAATTTAGGTAAAACATTAATAATACATTTATAAGATACATACAATACATTTTAATACTTATTGCGGTCGTCACTCATTTTTTTAGTGATATAAATCAAAATAATTTACAACACATGTAATATAAATTTTATTCGTGAACAATACATTTTTAATACATATTGCAAACATTATTCATGTCCGTAGTGGTATACATCAAAATAACTTATAAGACACATATAATATATGTTTTATTTATGAATAATACAAGTTTAATTCAGTCAATGGATCCCTTGTCTTTCGTTAGTTACATTTTCAATCATTCTTAATTTTGTCTTCTAGTTCAACTTTAATATTATGTAATACACTTTTAATGCAAAGTTAATTCATTTTATTGGGTGATTTGTTACTATTGGATTACTTGTTTAATTCATTATTGATACGTTTTATTCACTCTATAGATCAATGCGGTCTTTTATTAGTTACGTTCTTTATTCATGCTTGATTATTTCTTCTAATTCAACTTTAATATATGTGTCATATACTTTTAATACAAGTTTAATTCATTTTTAGGTTATTAGTTGATTTGTTGCGGTTGGATTACTTGTTTAATTCATTATTGGAATAATGCACAAGTACACCCTAGATATGACCAAAATTTCGGAGACACACCTTAACTAAACTAAGGTCCTATTACCCCCCTGAACTTATTTCTTTTTGTAATTTTATACACCTTTTGTCTTACGTGACACACTCTGAGGCACGCGGGAGATATTTGGATAGCACATAAGTCAAAAAGGTGCACAAAATTACAAAAAATAAAATAATTCAAGGGGGTAATTGAACCTTGGAATAGTTAAGGTGTGTCTTTGGGATTTTGATCATAGTCTGGGGTGTACTTGTGCATTTTCCCTTCATTATTCATACAAATTTTATTTAGTTTACAGATCATGGAATATTCTTTCATTTGCTACATTTTGTATTCATGTTTGATTCTATTCTAAGTAAACTTTAATATGTATGTAATACATTTTTATTTCAAGTTTAATTCATTTTGTTGTTTATTATATATCTTCATTTATTACAAAGATGATATCATATTTTCAAGTATCACTTTTTTCCTGCGAATTTACTTTAGATTTGAGAAAGTATAGACCATAAAGATGACATCATATCTTCAAATCTCCATTTATTTAAATTTTCATATCCTCATATATATTCAAATCTACAAATTTTCATCAAGTATAAACACAATTATTATATAACCTTCATTAGAATGGAAATTATCGACACGTCAAAGCAATAAATAAAATATTAATCGACTTCTTCTACAAACTAAGTAGATCCGATTCTTCGATTTATGAATCACTAATTTTTTTTATAGATCTTCAGTCTTTGATAAAAGCTTAATTATCATTCTTTATAGTATTGAAAGATTAAGGAAGAGCATACAGAGAGAAGAGTTGCAGGGAGAAAAAGAAAGAGAGAAAGAGAATATAGAGACGATGTAGAAAGGAAAGAAAGAGAGAAAGATCATAAAGAGAGAGGAGGTGCAGGGAGGAAAAGAAAAGGCGAGAGACAAAAAGAAAGTGAGAAAGAACGCAAAAGAGAAGATAAATCTAATAAAATAAGTATACATAATATTGCTATAGATGGTAATAATTAAAGAATATGTTTTAAAATAGTAATTATTAATTAAAAGGGATTCACCCAAGTAATTAACCCTTTTGTTTTATAGTATTTGAAAAACATAATGTTATGATATTTGGATGAATTTTTATTTTTTAATAATGTGATACTTTAATTTATTGTAATTAGGAGTGAATGTTTATACGAAACACGAATGTTTTCTATTTTGTAGGTTTTCGAATGTATGTTTATATTAGAAAAATTTTCTGCGCTTTGCGCGGTATAATAATAATTTATAATGAACATTTTATAAATTAAGTAGAAAAAAAGAGAGAAATTTTATTTTGATTAGAGCTAAGACTTGTTTTTCCTCTTAAGCAATTGTTTAATTCTCTTCTAATTCTTACATTTATATGTTATAGTTATTGAGGGCATCTCCAACCTTACACTCTATTTTACTCTCCAAATATATATTTTTCTATTTTTTCAGACAACCAACTCCAACCTAATTCTCTATATACACTCTAAAAAAGAATTTTTTTCTCTCTACTCAATATTATATTATTATTTCTATTACCTTTTTTTTCTTATTCGATCATATAAATCTTTTCTTTCTTTTTTTATGAATAATCATCCTATATAATTTCATGTAATATAAAATTTTAATTTTTTGAATTTTTTATTTAGTATTAAATTATTTATTATTCTAAATTTCTAAAGAACAACTACGAATAATTGAAAAAAGAAATCAACAAGCAAACCCGCAATCACAATCACAACTTCTTTAAATCATACACTAATTCCTTTTTCGAATATCGTTAAATCTAGAAATGAATTACCGAATTACTAAATTATTGTTGTGATTTTTAAAATTATTATGATATGCATTGTATCTATTGTTATCTTGTATTTAAATTATTGTTTTATGTATTATATTTTTAAATTAAAATTTTTATCTTATCATTTAAATTTTGTGCATTCTTCATAGTGAAAATTAATATAACATCAAATTGTATAACAAATTAACGAAAATTAAAAAAATATTTAAAATATTATTAATTCGAGATGAAAGTAGTATATATAAAATAAAATATTTTTAAAAATGTTATATTAAATTTAAAAAGAATTGCATATATTAGATATTTAATTAATAGTCTTATATAAAAAAATAATATGTTAATTACAAAAAAGTAAAAAATAATAATATAATATTCAAAAAATGAAATAGAGAGTATGAATAGTAGTTCTCAAAATTTGGAGAACTACTATTCGACTCTCTATAATTGGAGAGTAGAGGGTAAAATAAAGAGTGATTGGAGAGGACATTCTCTAATTTACTCTCCAAATATAGAGAATGAAGAGTAAAATAGAGTAGGGTTGGAGATGGTCTGATATGCATAAGTCCTTTAATATACTGGACATTAGTTTTTTCTTTGTCTTCTTCAATAGTCTTTTAACACAAGTAAATGAAAGATATAGGAAGAAAAGAAAAAAATTAAGTAAATTAAAATATTGACCATAGAAAAGTGTCACATCAGATTTTTTATTATGATTTCTTTTATTAATATATATTAGATTCTATAAAATAATTATAGATGAAAACAATAGTGAAAATGAGGAAAAAAAATTATGAATTTTTGTTATGAAAAAGTATCATATCGCTTTGCATATGCTTAATTTTGTGTGTATATACGATATAGATAATTAAAAAAATATGAGAAAATAAAAATAATTGATGGAGCATCAATTAATAATATTGAGTCATTTATTATAGAGAATAAATTTGAAATTGAATAATTCCATTTTTATGGATAATGCACTTTTTTTTTCTTCCAAACAAAAGGTATTAACTTTTTTTTTTGGCAACCAATACGCTAGTTATATTAATGCATAAAAAGGTTCAAAGAGTTATTAGATGTGATAGCATCACTTACAATCCATCTAGGGAAATTAGAAAGTCAAACAACTTTGCGTACTAATGAAATAGAAAACTTTGCTAAATTATGTGCAACTAAGTTACAAGACCTTTGAATATGCTTTACATTGACCACCGCAAAGCACTTCATAAGGTTCCAAATGTCTTCACTTAGACTCTATCTCCCCATGAGACTATAAATCTTTGTAGTACCATATCCATCACATTTTTCACATCTGATAAGATTTTCACCTTTGTCTACCCCTTTTCTCTAGCATTTTTCAGTACCATACGAATTGTAATTGCTTCAGCAGTGATGATTTTCCCAACATATTGAATTGGGGAACCAAAGGCATGAAGCAGGTTACCATAACTATCCAAAAGCACCACACCAATTTTTGCCGTCTTCTTTTCCTTATGCACACTAGCACTGCAAACACAACAATACAATCTTGTACCATAGTTATATTTCTATCATCATTACAAGCAGGTATAACTATAGGGGAAAATGAAGGAATCAAATTGCTTTCATATTAATGGAAATCAAAAAGAGCTTTGTTAACAATATCATTAGGATAAAAAATTTCTTCATTGAAACTCTTTGAATTTCTAGCCTTCTAAATTTGCCACATAATAGAAATACTTAATTTTATAAACTCAATAGACTCAGGATATGTTTTAGCATTAGTAAAAAGATCATTTCACCATCCAACAAAATCCATAGTATTTTCTAAATTAGGTCAATTAATGGGACAAATTTTCCAAACTAATTGGGCACTAGGGCATCTTAACAACATGTGATCAATCATTTCACTCTCAAGTCCACAACCCTTACACAATCCACACATATGCCTCATTCTCCTAGAAATCATGTGGTTGACCGATAATACATTCAAGATACATTTCCGAATAAAATGCTTATACTTGTTTTTAATATTCATAGACCATAAAAAAGCCAAAATTCTTTTGAGAAAGATTGATTACTCGATTGGGCTTTCTCATTACTCACTTGTTCACATCTAAATATTTCCCTAACTAAGTGGTATCCTGATTTAACCTCATATTTTCCATACTTTGTATATGGTGCCAAATAATCTTATCTGGTAAACCTGTAGTTGAGATAGGTATAGATACTATTGTATTAACGTCATTTGGGCAAAAATAATTCTGAAGTTCATCCAGTTTCCATGTATGGGCACTTTCCTCTATAAGATCTTTCACTCTCAACTCGACATCTATTGGAGCATGCATCGGACTAGGTTTGAAACCAATAGAGTTAGGAATCCACGGATCTGTCCATACTTTAATACTTTCTCCAAAGCCTACTCTCCATCTAATGCCCTTTTGTAAAAGATCTCTACCCCAAATAATGCTTTTCCATATCCAAGAACTAGTAGACGAACAAGAGTTTGTAAGGAAAGAAGTATGCGGAAAATATTTACTCTTCAGGATTCTAAACAGTAAAGAATCTTCTTGGGTCAAAATTCTCCAAGCAAGCTTTGCCAGCAAAGCTTGATTAAATGACTTTAATTCTCTAAAGCCTATGCTCCCTTTAGACTTTGCTGAACAAAGGGTCTCCCATTTTTCAAAATGCATCTTCCTTTTATTCTTATCATGCCCCCACCGAAAATTAGATAAGATAGTTGTAATCTCTTTACTTAATGAATTCGGAAATTGAAAACAGGATATCACATAGGATGGAATAGCAGATAAAATAGATTTAAGCATCACTTCTTTTCCTGCCGGACTTAAGAAGTTATTTTTCCACCCTTTTATTTTGGATTTCACCCTATCTTTAATAAACTCTAACATTTTTTTCTTTAATCTTCCAACTACCACAGGCAGCCCCAAATACAATCCTAAGGTATTCCTTTGTAGTTGCCCTACCATTTCACTAATATTATGTTTTTCAATATCTGAACAATTTTTACTGAAGAAAATAGCAGATTCAATGAAGTTCACTTTTTGGCCTGAGCACTTTTCATATAGTTTTAACATTTCAGAAATTTTTTGAGCATTCTGAATATTAGCATTACAAAAGATAAAGGAGTCATCAACAAAAAATAAATGATTGATCGTAGGCCCACCTCTACTTAAGCTTAAACCTTGTATATATCCACATAATTACGCTTGATTTAAGAGTCTGGAGAGACTTTCCGCACATAACAGGAAAATATATGGAGAAAGTGGATCTCCTTGTCTTAATCCTCTAGTAGGTTTCACTTCTCCCGCTATGTACCCATTAATGTTAAAATTATACGTTGGGGTAGTGATGCATTGCATAATCTAGTTAATAAAAGTATCATGAACCCCATTTTAAAAAAAAAAAGCTTTTGAATATAAACCTACTCAACTCGATCATAAGCTTTAGTCATATCTAGCTTAATGGCCATATATTTTTGTTTTCCACGTCTTTTATTTTTAAGAAGATGAATGAACTCATGAGCTAGAACAACATTATCAACTATTTGTTGTTTTTCAATAAAAGCATATTGAATTGAAGAAATAATATTGGGAAGGTAACATTTAAGTCTCTTGACAATGATTTTAGCAATAATTTGTACATTGTAGAGCATAAACTTATGGGTCGAAATTGACTAACATCACTAGGATTTTTCACTTTAGGAATCAAAGTTATACGAGTCTGTTTCCAAGAAGGTAGCAAATATCCTCAATGAAAAAAAGCTTTTTACAACTTCACAAACATTAACAGAGATAACAGTCCAATATTTTTGAAAGAAAAAAGGCGTCATACCATCTACACATGGAGCTTTTAACGGATGCATATCAAGAACTTATAAATTACTGGATACTCAGATTCAAATTTTGTCGAATGTGTTGACACTAGAAAATTCATGTTTGGTTACTTGTTCCTATTAGCTAAAGGAGCAATATTATGGAAGAGTGCTAAGCAATCTATCATTGGTATATCTATAATGAAAGCAGAACTTGTGGCATGTTATGAAGCCACAATTCATGCATTATGAGTGCGAAACTTCATTTCAGAACTTGAGGTTGTCGACACCATTACCAAGTCATTAAAAATTTATTGTGATAATACTAAAGCATTCTTCTTCTTCAAGAATGATAAGTACTCCAAAGGTGTCAAATGTATGGAATTAAAGTTTTTCAATATCAAGAAAGAAGTTCAGAAACAAAGAGTGTTACTTAAGAATATTAGAACTGATCTCATGATTGCATATTCGTTAAACCAAAGGTATTTAAAGAACATGTTCACAGAATGGGTCTTGATTGTACTTATTATTGATAGATTTATGATGTTTCTACACTCTGAGCTCAATTATATGTTTCTCATATACATTATTAATGAATTTCTTATTTTTCATAATGGTTTATAAGTTATTGTTTTGATATATTACAAGATAAGTCTCTATGAGACATCATTGTGGACTGTAATAATATATGTATTATATGAACCTAGTATGATAAGTCACTAATGTACTATATGAAAGGAAGTAGGTAACTTAAATTTTATGTACAACCGCCATAACTCATATTAGTAGGTTGTTATATTGAGGTATGTATGATGGACATTATAGAAGATATTTATTGTAAGCGCAACTAATGTTTATGAAATATTAATGTTATATGGTCATTGGGCCAAGTGGGAGAATGTAAGATTATTTCTTACTTATGGCCTAAGTTTACTTGTAGCCCAAGCAATATCATAAATAATATTTAATGAATAATAGATCTCGTCCGTACATTGGTTATTTGATGGACGTACCAGTTTAAGTCTTAACCTCTATAAATTGGTCTTCCCTCCACCAATTAGGGTTATCAAATATTCTCTACAATAATTTCATCGTTGACGGTTGTGGTAACGTAAGGCTACGACAAGGAGGTAGAATCAATTTACAACTAACGCTTCCACTTTGATGATATCTTCCGCATCAGGTATGTGACTCTAACTATCTCTATGTAAAATTATCGTGTTCAAGATCCTAATATTATGTATTAAAATATTTAATCTTACATGTGACATTAAAACCTGAATTGTTTGAACAGATAATCTTTGTATATCTTCTGCAACTAATTCAAATTAGAAAAAGAAAAAAATTATCACAGGCATCGTCCAAACATCACATTAGATGTTACTCTGTAATACAATATGTTCATTAAAGTTTTTCAAACAAAAACTTTGACCACAAGAAAGGAAATAAAACATTAATTTTTCGCACAATCCTTGTACATAATGCACAATACAACGCTGCCTTATATGCCTTAATTTCTTTTAGTCAATTATTTTTGTTTGATTAATTTAAATACAATAGAATATTCTATATATTAGCTATATCTGGTCAAAGTTTCTGTACCATGCCATCTCGATCGTTTAATGAATATATTGTGTCTACCATCTATAGTTTGACAAATCAAATTCTATTTGAATATAATATTGAATTTTTAGCATAATTTTGTGCTGGAATATTTAAAGTATTTGGACTCTTAAGTTAATCTTTCCAAAATGTAATTATTATGTTTTGTTTTAAATTGTCTAATAAATTAAAGTTGTTGTTACACTAAGCAATAAATAAGTGTATTTTATGAAAATAGTTTGTTAGTCATCAAAGTGGTCATACTGGAAAAATTAACGTCTATACATATAATATTTATGATCACTTGATGCATGTATTATGTTTCTATACTTTGTTAGTCACAAAAGTGGCCAAACTAAATGCATAAAAGTATTCACATGCACAAAAAATTTATGATATTATGTGTGCATTTGTATTTATATACCTTGTTAGTCACCAAAGTGGTTAAACTAGTATGATTAAGAAAAATATGCATTCATAATATTGTCATTTATCTATGTAAGTTAATTAAATGTCTATATTGAAAAATAAATAAGTTCCAGTTATGAACCAAGTAGAAACAAATCACGATATTGTAATTAATGGCAACCACGAAATTGTCGCAACATTGAATCAAAGGTGAGCCGGAGATATTGATGACCGGCGGTGAAGAAATGCTTGCAGAGAATGAAAACCAGCTTGTCGGCACATCTTGTAGTGGTTGAATACAACCATCGAAAGTGATGACGGAGATATTCCGCGACCAGTAGGAGAACACAAAGGAGTTAAGTCGGCTATTGTTAAGCTCTAGCTAGAGAGAGGAAGTGCGCGTGTGCGAGTGTGGAAGAGAGAACATTTTTTTGTATTGAATTGCTTGAGAAAATTGTTAGTAACAGAATTGTGAAATTGATTTTCCGTGACTTGGTGAAGTTTATATAAAGTTTGTGCAAGTAGCGAATGGTGGTAACATTTTTAATGGAAGATTCTAGATACACCTTTTAGTTATAGCAATTTATCGGAATGGTTTAGCCAGTTGATTATGGATTTAACTTTTTTTTAATTCATCCATTTCAATTTATGTATTAACTATATTTATAAACACATGATATATAAAAAAAAGGAAGTGAATGGAATCTTTATAGAACGTTCATTCTAATTATTGTTATACGACACGAAGCGCGAACAAGTATATCCAACTTCTAACTATATCATTAATATAGAAAAAAGTTACTAATTTACTTGAATGAAATCTTTAACATGAAAAATTAAAATCTTACCGTTATTTAATGAATAGTTTTGAGTCTCTCACTACTCAGAACAATTATTTCAAGTACATTAACACATTATGTATAATACATGTTATTAATTTTATGAACCAATTTACAAATAATTTATTTGTAATAGAAGATTTCTTATTTTCTTTTTAATTTTTTGCTATAAAATTAACTTTTGCCTATATTCTTTAGTCATAAACTTAAAAATAGTTTTCAAAGTTACACATCACCAATCACTAATCATATTTCTTGAGCAAATTTAAGAACATAATATATCATAAAAGAAGTTGAAATAAAATTGGAGCAGAATTTTCTTTTATGAATTTAAAATTGAGTCCATAAAATTACCTTAGAAGAAATCTATTATATGTACCAAGCATTTCGATATAGATGAAAAAATATTTATTCCATTCAATCGACTTTTCACCTCCTATGATAATTGTTTTTTTATTAAGAGATTTTAATATATATATTAAAAGATGAGAGATGAAAAATTAACATATACATATTTGTAATAGAAGAGTTCTTATGTTCTGTTTAATTTCTTCTTCCTTCTTTATTTAATTTTCAGAAAAGAGCCTAACATATCTTTAAAGTATTAGAAATGATACAAAACTACTCTCCATCCATCTATGCGCTTCAAAATACCCTTCTCATCCATCTTTGAGTTCAAAATTGACCATTTATTTAACGTTTTTAAATTTAAACTGTGGATGAGAAGGGTATTATGGAGCCAATAGGTAGATGGAGGATAGTTTTGTACCATTTCCAAGTCTTTGATGGTATTTTAGGCCCTTTCCATTTATTTTTTAAAAAAGTATTTACAAATATAATTGTAATTAATTTCATATGTAATGAATTTCTTATTATGAAATTAATTTTTACCAATCTTTTGAGTCATAAACTTTAAATCGGTTCTCAAAGTTACATAGTATCAATCACTTATCATATTCTTGAACAAATTTAATCTAAGAAAATATACATCATAAAATAAATTGAAATAAAATAGGAGCAGAATTGGTTTGTATGAATTTAAAGATTGAGTGTATAAAATTACCTTAGAAGAATTCTGTTATATGTATCAAGCTTCTCGATATAGATAACATAGATGATTCACCAAAATTTAACACACGCTGAGCAGAAAATAGTAATAAAGAAAAAAAAATTAAAGTTTTCAACTAATAAGATGAGACTATAAAGAAACTTTACTATGAATAAAACACATATAATAAGCATAATTAAGATAAATATTCATCAATACATCATTTCATTAGATGAATTGCTACTATAAAAAAATACATTGGTATATGTTGGAGCATTTTTCAAGCACAACTAAACTAAAATGGTTGATTCATATATGCATAGTTTGGTAGCATAGTTTGGTAATAAAAGGTATATATAAGTTAACTTTTTTCTTTTCACCTCCCATCTTTTAATATAGTATTACTCTACATTAATAAAATTAATTAAGAATTAGAAAAACTGAAGGAGGATGAATACATGCATATACATTAAAATCTATAATAAAGAAGACAATTATAGTGGGAGGTTAAAAGTTGATTGAATTGAATAATTTTTTTTTAAATTTTTTAAAAAAAATAAGTAAATAATTTTTTCTCCCATATTTAAAGACATGCAAAATTAAATAATGAAATTAATAAATGTGAAAGATTAGACAATTATGAATATTTTATTAATATAATTAAAAGACTGTCATTTATAAATGTAGAAGAAGAGGTGTGAGTAGGGTTGTTCATGGTTATGGTTAACAATCAAATCAAACCGCAATCCGAATCAAACCGATTAAAGATAATCGATATTTGGTTCAGTTTGGTTAGGTTTGATTTTAAATTTTGAAAATTGATATTATTTGGTTTGGTTTTGGTTTTACTAAAAAACAACCGCAAAAATAATCAAACTGAACCGATAAATTAGATATATAAATTTTATAATTATTTATATATTATTCATAAATAAACTAAAAATATTTTGTTAAATTTTAATTAACTTAAGTCAAGCCCAACACTTTAGTTTAGCCAAGTATAACAATCTCAAATCCAAGTCCATCAAAATTCATTTTAGTCTTTACCTACTGTACTTCACATAAAATAGTCACACTTTCTCTTAAATATATCACTTTTTCGTGTAATGATAACTCTAATATTGCTTAATTGTTTGACTGAACCGACATTAGCTTTTCTGTAGATTATTCATGTACTTGGTGTTTGTGTCTATCGAGATACGTACGTCCTCAAAAAACTTATTACTTTCAAACCGAATAAACCAGAAAAACTGAACCAAACCGAACCAAACCGACAATAACCAAATCGATGGTTATTTTTTTTTATTTGGTTTGGTTTGGTTCTAGAAATTTTAAAAACCGACTAGATTTTTGTGATTTTGATTTTGATCAATAACCGATTCAAACAGAAGCATGAACACCCCTAGGTGTGAGTTATAGAAAGGAGTTTTTTTTTTTTTTAAAAAAAATTAATAGTGAAAAATTCGAAAAATAACTTTGTCTATATCTTATTTTATATATTTTTGTATATACAAATAATAATTGTGAAAAATTGTAAATACTAGTTAGGAGACTTGCAATTTTTTCCTTAGCGGAAGTGGATCTGCAATGATCACTTAAAATAACAAGAACAAATACAATTCGAACATTGATCACTTATGTCATCAATTATTTACAATTCTTACGAAGGCGATGAATTTTACTTATTTATGTAGCCTTAAAAGTCCTTCTGATAAATGCAATATTGACCCTAATCCTAATTGTTTTCGAAGGTTTTAGCACTCATATCAATAGAGTTCATATAAACAACTTTAAAGTTTAAAATTGAAAATCAACAGTTTAATCAACTAACTCTTTTTTATGGATGTGTACTAGGCCCAAAAACTATTTTTATTTTTTGGAAAATTACCTGGTTAAGCAAACATATACATTACTAGTTAATTAGTCATCATACCTATAGTTTTAGTTAATTTCCACTTGTGACCGACATCGGGGGCTGGGGTTTTCGAGTTTGTATAATTCAGAATTTGTATACTATAATTTGTATAACTTTTGTATAATATAATTTGTATAATGCATTGTTTAAATTTTAGATGTTTGTGTTTGTATAAATTCGTTATTTCGAGTTTATACAAAAATAACTTAATTATACAAACTAACCCGCGAATGATACAAACCTGCGAATCATACATACCCGTAAATATATAAATCATAGCTATTGAGCATAATTAAATTTATTATAATGACTATTTGCGATTTTTTTTTTTTGGTCCAACCCTTAATTATTGATTGATTTAGCTTGTTGAATTTGAACATAGGCTACACGAAAAATAGGGAAAGTATGTTGCGTTTATGGAAGTTCAAAGTTTTTGTTTTCTTAACAAACATAAAAATCATATTGGTATGATATAGTTATAGTTTGCATAATTGCGCTCCATAATTATAAATATAAATATATATATTTCGCTATACATATACAAAAGAAAGCATTGTATAATTTCGCTATACATATACAAAAGAAAGCAGTTGTATAATCTGCTTTGGTATACATATACAAAGTATCAATTGTATGATTTGTGTTTGTATAAAGCGAGAAAGAGAGAAAGACAAAAGAAAACTGGGCAGGGGAAGATCGTATTTGTATAATCATAAGTGTATAAGACGAAAATATATGCATTTGTATTTGTATATACAATTTCTCTCTTACTTTATACAAACACAAATGTATACAAGTGAGAGAGGCGAGTGAGCGAGCGAGAGTGGAGAGAGGAGAACGAAAATATATGTATATATACAATTTTCTCTCGCTTTATACAAACACAAACACATTTTATACATTTGTGTTTTTGTATAAAGTGAGAGAGACGAGTGAGCTAGCGAGATCTAGGAGAGTGGCGAGCGAGATCTGGGAAAGGGGAACGAAAATATATGTATATATACAATTTTTCTCGCTTTATAAAAACACAAACACATTTTATACATTTGTGTTTGTATAAAAGCGAGAGAGGTGAGGGAAAGAACGAGAGTGGCGAGCGAGATTCACCAGGAGAGAGGCGAAATAACAATAGTTTGCTATGAGTACAATTAAATTAAACTATAATTATAACATTTAGTTTGAATTAATAGTTTGCTGTTATATAAATTTTTTCATTCTTAGTTGATAGTATATCATTTACTTCATCCATTAAATAAACATTATATTGTTGGTAGGTCTTTTAAACTCAAAAATCATCAACCTAGTACCATTATGCATGTGTGACATGTCTCACCCATCTCCATCTTTTTTAATACCCAACCAAAGTCTTAGAATAATTTCCTATATCAAATGCACCTAAACAGAAAGGATAGTTATTGATATATATCATTTCGGTTATTCAGTTTATCAAAAATAATCGAAATATACATTACATATACACTATTGTATATGTTGGATATATGTTACATATAGGTGTGTATATTATATGTATAGGTATGTAGATTTGAATATTATATGTATAGATATGCTAATATGTATATATTATGTTTTGTAAACTAGATGACTTAAGAATATTTAGCTTGTAATTTTCTCATGAGAAAACGTAAGTAGTCTACAAATACTTATTAGGGTTTATTTCAAAAGGAATTAGGATAAGAAGGAATAAATATTATAAGGATATGTTTAGATCAATTTTTTTTTTATGATAAGGAGGGAAATGCATTGCATGCATATAAGATGGTAAATTGTAACAAGAAGAATTTATGGTAGTGTTACATAAAAAATTGAATATGTTCCTTGACTAAAAGAAATAAATTGAAAAGACTAAATTGAATATTTGGATATGTGTCTTGTGGGAAACCACATATATCTAAGATATCAAATAAATTTAATAAATTAAGATATAGTTTGATAAGTACTATTCATATGTGGGAACAAAAGTATTTAAATTGTGGCAGACCATTTAAAATGAAATATGAACATAAAATTCCCATTATAAGAATATCGGAAAGCTAGGAAGTAGCATCTTCCCTCATCTACTTCTCAACAAAAGATGCCTATACTAGAAAAGTCAAGTATCATCTACCATTACTCTATACCAAAAATATCATTAGTGTCAATTAATTGTCGACAATAACTTAATAACCATTATGTATATAGATGACAGAAATCTCACAGTTAAGTTCTCTTATTACCATTATCCCCTATAGTTTTACAAATTCCAAAATTCCTTATTTTCACGCATCAAATTAATGTATCAACGCATCAAATTAATATATCTCGCGCATCATATTAATGTATCTCGCGCATCAGATTAGTGTATCATGTATAAAATATATATCAGATTAGTGTATCATGTATAAAATGTAATGTATCTTATTTAACAATTAACGTATCTCGCGTATCAGATTAATGTATCAGCGCTTATATTATTGTATCAGTTTGAGGGATTTTTGTAATTATAAACTTATAAGGGACAAATGGTAATTTTGTCTTAAAAGTATGTGATTATTGTCCTTTGCCTTTTATTTATGCGTACGTTAAGAAACTATTTCATATATTACCCTTAATATAAACAAAAACCCAACATGAAATGATCAGTGGACTCAATGTGTTTATACTTTTCATATAAAAAGTTTAAATGTATCCTCAACTTTTAACAATGATTTAAGATTACCTTCAACTTTGAGTTTTTTTTTCTTCATATCCATTATAGCAAAAATATCTTTTAGCGCTAATAAATATATATATAAATTAACAAAAGGTGTTAAAATCTTTACTGATATTAGTTAATCGTCATTAGATTCAGTGTTACTTTAGATTTTAGGGATATTTACAAAGAGGGTTGATTGCAGCTAAATAAATAGTTGGAATCATCAAATCACTAATTTGATGCCATCTTGATTTAAATATTGTTCGTGGTCAACTCAAACTTTCTAAAAGGCTAAAAATCAACTCAATAGTCCTAATCACTCCCAAGTGCTTAATTAGGGATCCAACCAAGTCATAAATCACTCTTTGAACCTAATAAAATCGTCAGAACTTTAATCTGGCCTTGTTAACTCAAATTATTGACTTTGATCAAACTTTTCATTTTTAAAAATTGCTCAGTTTGTAATATATTTGTGAGTGGAGTGGCACAAAACAAAAGCTTGTGGCTCAGGATAAATAGCAAGAGGCAACACAAGGGTGGTTGGGGAAAAAAGATGTGCAAATGTGAAGAAATAGATTTACTAGTTAGTGACATTTGATATATTGTCCTTTGAGAATAATAGAAGTGTAAATTATCAACTCATTGAAAGAAGTTGTTGTGACAATCGAATTTTTTCAAAGCTAACATGAAGAAGACAAGATTCTGAAAGGCACCTTCATTAGAGTGTTACTTTTATTTAGGAGAATTCAGTCCAATACACAATGATTTCTTAGGGTTCAATGGCATGCATTAACTTTATGCATCATTATTATTTTGTTTTGATATATTTTTTCAGTTTATGTATAATTAATGTAAATGTTAGTTATATTTTCTATTTGATATTAAAGCATGCATAACTAATACTTCACTCGTATAAAAAAGAATGACCTCATTTCCTTTTTAGTATGTTTAAAAAAGAATGACTCATTTTTTTGGCAACACGTTAACTTCAACTTTCCATATGACATGTTTAATGCCACAAGATTAAAAGATATTTTGATACATTTGACATAATTTTAATTTAGAACACAAGATTAAAAAGTCTTCTTGCTTATTCTGTTCCAAGTCAAATTAAGACATTCTTTTTTAGACGGAGGAAATGCATAAAAAATTCATGATATTGATGCAAAGGTTTTAACTTTTAATGCATGCATTATCGTAACTAAAGACACAATTATTCTCAAAATCTTTTTCATATCTTTCTTACCATACTTGTGGATGATATGATTGTAAACAATATTTTGTTTTTTAATATTATGCAATTTATGTTATTTTTAATAAATCAAATCAAATAATATATAAGAAATAATCTCAATATAATTAATATAATTATAGTAATATTATTGTTATTCATACACCATATTCAACACTATTTTTATACATTTTATCAAACGACCCATTAGTTTGATACACCATATATTCAGCACTATTTTTATATATCTTATCAAAAGACCCATTAGTTTCAAATTAAACTCACCATCAATATAAAGTATTATAAGTGGGATTCCGATAAATAACTTTATGGGAATGTTATCAACTTGACAAGAATTGTGTCATATAAGATATTCTTTCTCTCACACAAATTAAATTCCAAACGTGTGTACTTCTTGATATAAGTTACGTTCAAATATAAAATAATATCATTTGAATCACGGATAGTACGGTATATATATTGCGTTATTGTTGGATCGCATTTAGGAGAATAAAATTAATAGTGAGTCTCTTCTTTTCTGTAAGTTTTTATCTTTTATTGAAGCTTATTCTTTTTCCTATATGAAACATGTGGAGTAATATTTTTGATAGATGCAGAAGAAGTTTTTATCAAGTTATCAAAGTATATGAAATAGTAGAATTTTTTTTTTTGTTTTAATTTGTTGTTTGTCTTAGTTTGATTGAGCATGCAATTAGTGGCGTAGTCAAAAATTTTGTGAATGGTGTCCAAAAATCTCATAGCTCGTAAAAATAATTTAAAAAATGAGTGTACTTAAATTTTGCAAATCAAACTACATAACATTAATGATTAATTTTTTTAATTAAAATGTACCAAAAAAATTTTAAAATCAAACTACATAATATTTAGCTTTAGTGTTCACGTTTATCTGATAGGAAGTGAACAAACAAAGAAAGAGAGATACTTCAGTTTAGAGTGAAATCACTTTTATGCTTCAACATTTCACAAACCTCTGATGACTAACAACTAGAAATTAAAAATAAATAATAGAATCAAACGAGTTAGATTAAAAGAGAATTTATGTAAAATATTTTCACTTT
>JAJJBR010001425.1:0-16904 GCA_022817965.1 Solanum lycopersicoides | reverse complement strand
TTGGTTTAAACGAAATACCGAAAAACAAAAAAATACGTACCGAAAACCGAATCGAAATACCAAAAAATACAAAAATATAAACCGAATACCGAACCGAAAACCGAAATACCGAAACCGAAATTCAAAAAAAATTCGGTTCGGTTCGGTGTTTCGGTTTTCCGGTGTTTATGCCCACCCCTAACTTCCATACGAGTTCATTATCCAATATTGGTGTGTTTATTCTTCCAAGTACTAGTTGTACTTTAAACAACAAGTTTCATGTGTTATCTACCAAGTCAAATGAAGTTCATTGATTCAAATACATCCTACATTATACATGTTACAAGTTTTTATATGTCAGATACATATTATGTCCATTGTTCATTTAATGTCCCCTTACGTGGAATGTACAATCCTTATTTGGGTTCTGTAATGTGTTTCATTAGATTGGATGTTTATGCACTCTTTATATTGATATCGTATACTAAGTGTTTAGCTATCATATCATGTTATATAGTCCTTGCCTCTGAGAAGTTACAATCTCTACTAGGTGTTTAACTATCGTTGACCTCATAAGGTAAAATATTTACATTATTTTAGTGTATGAAAATTAAACTCGTTATTTATTCATGATGTCAAGTGTATGCACCACTAATTTAAAATATGTTTGTGTGTAGATTAATACACGCAATGAAAAGGAATTGTGGAGAAACATTTAAAGGGCCTAATTCACCAAATAAACCTTCAATCTGGACAGAAAACTGGATTAGCTTGTAAAAATTGTCAAATTCTACAAAATTTAACCACTCCAAGGAAAAATTACATAAGTATTTTATCGAGTTAGGGTGTTTAACTTACTTGTTGGGACAAAAAAGTGGTTTTGAATAAGTAGTACAAGTCGAATTTTTTTTTTCTCCAGTTTTGAAGCCCTGGTCAAGCATGAATTCCTAATCCAATATTGTAAAAACTATTTTTCAAATTAATTAGTCAGACGCAAATCAGTACTCTTTAAAATAATAACTTTTTTCAAAATAAGCGCATTTCAAAAGTTTTGACTAAATAACTAAAACTTTTCTGAAAGTATTTTTTTTTTAATTTGAAGCCATCAAGTGTATGGGAAAATGCAATAAACAGATCAACAAAAGAAATGACCTATTAGGTTGGAAAATGAGACCTGCAGAAACTATTTATTGCCATCTAATGAGTTTATTTGGGATCACTTGTGAACCGACTCAGTTTGTAATAGTAAATGCTATATCTAATCGCGCACACTTCATGATATACATCATACTTCTCAATACTCTAGCACAATCCAATTGTGAGTCACTTTTGCTTTCACTCTTTTGAAATGCAAAACTCACATTTATTGGAGACTTGACAATATTGACATCCAAATATTTGAACTAGTCAAGTACCTTTTCAATGTAATGAGACAGTGAAAATGCTAAACATTATGGAGTTCAAAGGATTCTTATATCTAAGATCGCATCAACAACTCCAATATTTCTTATTCCAATCTTGCTTTCTAGCATACATTTCATAGCATTTATGTCATTAGTGTCTCTATTGATGATCAACATATCACCAATATAGAAACAAACAATGACTTTATGATTTTAATGTGAAAATATTTATCCCTTCATCATTCTTAAATTCATTTGCCAACATGGTTTTTGGTCAAATTTCGTATGTCATCGTTTGAGTGCTTGTTTTAGTCCATAATGTGACTTAAACAATTTGCACACTTTCTTTTATTTACCAGGAACCACAAAACCCTCGGGTTGTTCCATATAAATTTCTTCCTCTTATTCTGTAACACCTCGTAATAAAAAAAGACCCAAAATCAGTTTTTTCAAAAAAATCTACAGATGCAATCGACGTGACCATCGACGGATAATAGCCTGACCCACGGTCTGTCCTGCACAACCGTCGATAGGATCAGAAACTCCCAAAAATTTCAGCCTAGAAAAATTGGTTAAGTCTTGGACGACGGACGGACTTACGGTCCGTAGGTTAGATGACGGTCCGTAGTCCGTGACCGTCGATCAAGACTCCCTTCACCCACTCTCTGACAAGAGCTACGGAGAACCAGAACGGTCCGTAGGTGGAAAATTTGCAGACAGTTAAGGAGAAATGCAGTTGGGTCAACTTAAAATGGTCATAACTCTTAGCATAATATGTATTAGGTGTTCCATGACCTACCCACAGATAGATAATTTAATTATCTTTCCATATACACCGATCCTTTTAAAATCAGACCTCCGAGTAAAATGTTTTGTCTATTTTAGTAAAGGCATGTCGAACAGGCCCAGTCGACGGACCCAACGACGGGGCGTCAGTCAAACAACGGACTGTCAGTCCTGGCCGTCGTTTGGTCCGATAACAACTTTCCCAGGGGTCTTTTGGACCTTTCTCACTTCGTTTAAACCCTAATATACGTTGTTTTGACCCAAAAGCATCAGATTTTAGTTAGTTTAAGCCTAGAAACATAATTAAAACATATCTAAGTCAAATCATTAAATCAAAACTTAGAAAATTAGAAGCAAGAGAGGAGGAAAAAGCTCAAGAACCCTAGTTCAAGAACGCCACAAGCTCCAGCAGTTCCAACTCCAAAACTTAAGTATTTTTTCGTGGATTTTATCACCAGGTATGTGAGATTTCACTAGTGGGTTCCTTTCACCCATTGGGTCCCTAGTTTTCAGTCAGTTCTTGATTCTCTTGTCATGATTAAACCTAGGGTTTCTAGAACTTTTATAGAACTTCATGAATTTATTAAATATATGTTCCAAATTAGATTATCATGTTATTACTCAGATTATCGCATGAATTTCAGAACCCTAGCTTTGTATTTCTTTAGTTCTTGAATTACACATGCCAGGTCAGATATTTCAGACACTTCAGATATACATGTCTCAGTTATAAATGCATAATTACCAGATTAATTGTTGCATTCTTAGTTTGCATGTTCAGTTTCGAGCTATCCAGTATTTACAGAAACTCAAACATAATCAGTTAATTTACAGAATTCATTGGGAGTAGCATAATATCGAGTCGGACTAGGGTTTAGCGTACCCAATAGTCCCAAAACTACTAGCCAAGTAGGTTGTAAGTACCCTCTGTGGGCAATCAGTTTAGTGAACACGTCAGCATGCCTTTATACCTTTGGCAGGGTATATTGGGTCCTCTCGATGGGGCATATACATCGGACTCCACATTTAGCTCATGTGGTTTTATTATCGGTTATTAGTAGCTCCCACAGTTCAATCAGACTCTCTGCATTGATCATTTATCAGTATATTCATTATTCAGTTTCAGCATGTTATAAATTGGTCATTGCATTCAGTTAGCTCAGAAATTCAGTATATTATGTTCAGTTTATTATACTTGCTTTTGTGCTTGTTCAGTTATGTTTTATTTTTGCTTTACTCTATCCTACATGCTCAGTACCTTCAAGTACTGATGCATAGGTGCGCTACATCTTCTCGTGATGTAGGTTCAGGTTCTCAGCATCCTGGTCACGCATAGATCGATTTTCGATCTCCAGTTCAGCAGATTCAGTGGTGAGTCTCATTCTCCGAGGACAATAGTCATGAGTTTCTTTTCAGTATCTAGTCTTTTGGTTTTAGTTTTTGCTAGATTTAGCTGGGGCTTGTCCCAATATTTCTAATTCAGGCTTATTTCAGACATAGTTAGATTCAGTTTAGTATTGAGTTAATATTTCTTTTGTATTAAACTAATTGTTTTCAAATATCTCAGTTATAGAATATGGGTCTTCCCCATCTTTTCATTTTAAGTATGATTTAGCTTCCGCAACAGTTTATTATCTTTAGTATGCTCATGATAATGCCATCAGGGTTAGCTTGGGATCACTTGTGGCCTAGGTTTCGTGTCCGCGTCTCGGGGGTAGCTCGGGGCGTGACAGATTCTACATTTAATAAAGTTTTTTTCACATTCATTTGATAAATTTGGAGGTCATATACCACAACTAATAATTTTAGCATCCGAATAGATGTAATTCTAGTTACTAACGAGTATATATATCAACTACATAAAAACCTTGTTTTTGTCTAAAGCCTTTGACACAAAGTCTTGATCTATATTTGTCAACAGTTCTATCCACTTTCCTTTTCCTTTTGAGGATTCACTTTGAACCCAAAAGTTTATTTCCTAGAGGAAGATCAACCAACTTCCAATAGGATTGCTCAAGATTGAACCAATCTCACTATTGACACCATTTGTCCAAAAGGATTAGTCTACATAAGACACAATAAATGTTTACAGTCCACAGTCGTAGGTCCTATTGTCACGATCGAAATCTAGACCCCAGACGAGACCGGCGTCGTTGACCTCTCAGAGGTCGCTGAAAAGCCTACTTACGTCATTCTTACTTCATCTAGGTTAATTTTAGCGGAAAATTTGAAACTTTTTGTTTCTTAACATACTTATTAAACATTCTCATTAATACATAGTTGTTCACCATCAACCATCTAATATTAAGATCATTGTCGCACCCTATTTTTGAACCGGCCAAAAAATAGTTCACAACATAATATGACTGACACTCTCACCTTTGAAAAAATTGTTTGTTTTAGAGTCGCCACCTAAATTTTAAGGAAAATATTAAAAAAACCATTTTTTAAATATGTAAAATGTAAACTCTGTTTTGATTTGCGAAACCAGTGAGATTCTGAGTAAGGGTTTTGGTTACTCGAGGGGAAGGTGTTAAGCACCCCTCAGAGCCTATCCGAAGATAGTCCTTAAACTCAATTTAGGAAAACTTGTTTATTTATTCGCTTTAAAATCAACTGTGAGTAAATTTTATTAGTTTTAAGAAAAAAGAGTAAAACACAATGTATGACATATATATGTCTTATAAAATAGATTTAATGGTAGTATTTCTATTATGTGGTAAAAAATAAATAAATAATGTACTTCAAATCGATGATAAATTTATATGTAAGAAAAATATATAGTTGTATCATAATAAACTTACAAAAACTTATAGATGTTAGATTTGTGAAAATTAATCGTCTTATTAAGACGTGGAATAAAAATAGAATAGTAGTTCAATGTAAATGTGTAATAATGTGTAATGTATAATTTAAATAAAATGTATATAATGGAGTTTTTTTTAAGAATATATATATATATATATATATATATATATATATATATATATATATATATATAAAATAAGTGATACTAGATGTCAAAATATTTTATAGAGTTGTGATCTTAAATATATTTATTGCAAAGCGTAGTATATACATGTAAGTTTGTTTAAAAATATGAATATTTATTATTTTGTTTACATGTAGAGATAAGTTAACAATACATTAGATTTAAAATAATATGTGTAAAATGTAGGAAATTATAAAATAAAGAAATTTTATTAGTAAAAAAAAATAAGATAGTAGATATATTATGTAAACAAAAATATAGAATTTATACCTTTATATATGTGACATATATATATATATATATATATATATATATATATATATATATATATATATATATATATATATATATATGTATCTTGTTTTTGAACCTGTTGATATATCTAAAATTTGTAATGGCATGTTAGAAGGATAAAATATTTTGGCAATATTTGAAAAAAAATAAAGGGTAGCCAATATATTTTATAAAGAGTTGATAAAAAAAAAAAAACTATTGGGACTTATTCTATAACTAAAAATTTTATGCCATTTTTATTCATAAAAACATAGCGCTTAACTCCCAATATATATTTCAAGGCAAGTAATTATTTTAACCTAACATATTTCCAAAATATATTTCAAGAAAATTAATTATTTTAGCGTAACATATTTCTAAGGGTGTTTATTTTAGTATATAAACTATTCTTAAATTTATTTGGCGAACAGTTAGGCATACATGGTATGTTCAAACCTTTTGAAATTTCATTTGAATATTCTTAACCTATAAGCCCTTTTTCAAATTTAAAGGCCTGAAAGATTGTTCTAAGTAAAAAATGTCAACCCATTTTAAGAAAATATATTTTCTTTTGTATCTTTGGTTCTAAAGTTGTTCAACTTAATTTATAAGCATATAATGTTAGTTCACATAAATAAACTTCAAAAATAAAGGACAAGCAATATATCCAAATTTGTAAGTAAAGGTTAGCCAACATATCAAAATAATATTATCAAAACAATGAAAGACAAGACTAAGGAATATTTGACTCCTAATTTGCAAGACTCCAAGCATTGCGGTGATCCTAATTTGCTGTTGGCCTAATATCTTAGGCCAATAATGAGTTCCAAAATAAAAACTCCAGCCCTCCGATTGTACATGAAACACAAGAAAAATGAAGAGATGTAGATTAGTAACTATTCAAATAACAATATCAAATTCAAAAGAGAAGTAACAAATTACATGAGCATATATTTTGTTGGGAAGTATAATAGAGTCGGTGTATATCTTTCTTGGAGAGTGTAACAAAGTCGAAATTAAAAAAAGATATACAAGAGCTCGTTCTCTGCTTATACTTAGCTATGAAAGTTGTGATGCATAAACGAGGACTAAATAGATAAGCTCTACCGTTTCATATGCAAAAAGAACTTTGATAAATTCATATTATCCAATTCATGAGGTTATACAAAAACCGAACAAACAAGAAAGTTTTCCAACGGAGTTCATATTAATCCAAATCCCAAAGTCTTGGCATCCTTCAGACAAACGATAGGTATTCGAAGATGCGTAACATATTTTACTGCATAATAGAACAACAAATTTCACACAATAAACATTTAAAGAAAAGAAACAACAAAAGGCACTGCTCATTCATTTTATTAAGCTGTCAATCTTCCTAATTCTTGAAAAGTTCAATTTTTCTAAACCAAAAGAAAGGAGAATGTAACAGCCGACAATTCTGATTTTTCCGGACAATATTAATATTCGAAGAAAACATTCTAAATGGGATTTTAGAAAAAGGATCAGCAAGAAAAGCAAGAACATTTGACGTTTTATGTAGGCAACTTGAGCATACAAGAAAAGAAACAAATGTGATAATATCCCTCTTTTGAACTTCCTGGATTTTTTTTTTATCTAATTCCCTTATTTCATAGTTAAACTATACATAATCTATGACCTTTATTATAGACTTCAAAACAATAACGAAAAGAAAAACAAACACAATACATTAAAAAATAAACTCATCACAAACTTCAACTTATCACATAGCAAACATAATACAAGATTCTGTGACTTGACAAATCACTAAGTGTTCATATATTCGGATATGCATAAAAGATGTTGATATCCAATTTTGGCCTAACATTTTAAAAATTCGTAATTTTGAAGTTTTATTTATTTAATAGCTTAAAATATATAATTTTAAATAAGTTTATCGATAACTATCTTTATTTATCAAAATTTAGGATTTTTGTTAATTAATTTTTAAATTGCATTTCACATGTCATTAGTTACGTTTATTATATTATTTTAAAATTTCATTTTATTTGTTATATTTGTTAATATTTATGTTAAATTTATCAGAATCTAAAATTTAGTCAAATACGATTTTTTTTTTTAAGAATTCTATTGAGATAATTTTGGGCCACAATACTAAGCCCATCATTTGAGCCCATTTTGTGTTTTCTTATTAATGTTATTACCTAGGTCAAAATATGGAGGGGGATGGTGAATCAATTTTTGGGGAAAGGTGTAATAAGTTTTTCAGGTTTTTTTAGAGTCTCGTTATTCTTCATTGCCTTTTCCGGCCACCACCCTCGCCGGAGCATTTTCCGGTGAGCCCAAAAATCCCATTTTCTTCCTTCTCATTTCTTCACCAGAAAACAATAGCCAAAAAAATCAAACCAAAAACCTCTTTCCGTGTTTCTTATTTTCCAGCAACAGCCATTAAACACACAAGAAAATCGTCTCTATTTTCCTTTCTTTTCCACTCATAGCAGCAACGAGAATCTCCTCCTTGCTCCAATCAACAACCAGCAGTTCTAGCCGGCAAGCAACGACAACAACATCGAGAGCAGCCAGCCACAGACGAACTCTGGCCCATCCAAAGCTCTAGCGAAACAACATCAGCAGCTCACACAAACCAGCGACCAACACCGATTTCCCTTTTTCCTATTTTTTTTTCAATTTTTCGATTTGGTTTTGCAGGTGTCCCGATCAGCGCCAAGAAGGACTACAAACCAGCAACATCCCACCACCAGCAAACCTGAGCTCGATCTCCAAAGCCGGCGAAAAGCAGTCGAACAACGAAGCCGCCAGGAATCAGATCGGGATCGGTAATTTTATATCTGTTATTCTTTGATTTATTTATTTATTTATTGTTTGCCTCTAGTGTCTATGAATGTGTTTTGAATCCATTATTTTGTTTAGTTTAATGGGGGATACTGTATTCAGTTATTCTTTGGTTAGTCTATTTATTTGTGGTTAATTCCCTCAATTAGTATACAGTCACATAATGAAATTTCTAATTATTAATTAAAGAAAGTTGAGTACTGTAATTTTCTCTAAGTTTTTTTATTTAATGTATTGTTATTATTATCATATATGTCTTTGTCTCCTCTTTTGTTTATTATTATTATTATTACTTTATTCAATTACAAATTATACTTCATTTAAGATACTGTAGTCACTGTGGTGTTGGGCTTATTTCTTATTTATTTAGATTACGGATTTTACTTCCATCATTTTTATTTATTTATTTATTTAGTTCTTTGATGTTGTAAGCACTAGTAGTTGTTTATTTTTTAAAAAGTGTCGAAATTATTTTCATTATTTGCATTGTCCGTTATTAATTTGTCATTCTTTTGAACTATTTTAGATATAATGTTTGTTAATTTTACTATTGAGTTATTTCTTCAATTCACATTAATTAATGCTATATGTTGGCCAATGAAAAAACTCTCCGTCGGGTTTAGAGGCCTCCCCGTTTTAAAAGACGAAAATTTAGTTCATGTTTATATTTTTTTATTTGTTAATGGGCCGATGAAGAAATTATCGTCGATTTCCAAGGCCTCCAATGTTAATAAGACGGATTTTTATTTTTAAGTTATTTTATATATTCAATTTTATTCATATTTATTTATTACTAACACTTTTACTAAGTGTGTTTACAGGTACCCTGAGTTGCTTTCCATTGAACTTATTCGAATTAAGTTCGAATTATACA
The DNA here is from genome assembly GCA_022817965.1 of Solanum lycopersicoides. Lineage (NCBI taxonomy): Eukaryota > Viridiplantae > Streptophyta > Magnoliopsida > Solanales > Solanaceae > Solanum > Solanum lycopersicoides. The sequence continues at coordinate 7,765 of JAJJBR010001425.1, read as the reverse complement.
CTTTATTCAATATTTTGTATATATTACGTTAGGCAAACTTTAGGCCGTTTCTTATATTTGCTTATTTTATTATTTGTGTATATTACATGTTTATTATATTTGTACATTATATTATTTTTCTCCTCAATTTGAAAAAAATGAACTCAGTCGGGAACCACATTTGTGGATTCCGAAGGATGCCTAACCCCTTTCCTTTGGAATAATCTGAACCCCTTACCTAGAATCAAATTGGTTTCGTAGATCACATAATGGTTTTCCTAGTTTTTTCCTAAAATTAGGTGGCGACTCCTTTTAAAATTCGTTTATTCTTTAAATTCTTTTAAAATCGAATCAATTAATTATTTTTTGAGTTGCCGCGACGTTTCGCCCTATTTTAATAGAGTGGGGATGTAAATAGAATGGCGACTCCGCCGGGGACTATAAAGGTTTTAACCAATATGAATTTATTTATTTTTAAATTGAGGAAATTTTTGTTTTATTATTATGTTATACCTTGTATTTTTATATTTCACTGATTATTTGTATATTGTATTTATTCATTATTTATTTTATTGTGTGTATATTATCATTGCATTCATGGCATAATATTTCTTGTCAAACGACAATTATTTCATTTCCACTAAACGAAAATTTATTAACCAAAAATTTTCTCGGGGCACCCTGACGAGTGTAGTTGGCTACTTGATAGTCAACGATTGTTAATGTCCTAGCCCAAGTAGTCTATTTGGGTTACCTTTTCCACTCTAAATACCATCCACTCTAGTAAACTAGCGTAGAGCCGAGCCAAATCCAAATCCAAATTTAAGCATCAGCCTAAGATAACCCAACAACCAAGGCGTGTTGAGCCCATTAGAGAGACCACCTTGAGTCCATAATGGCCTCCGGCCTAAATGGACAATCATAATTGTGTGTAATTTGAAGGATGTATACGACATTTGACAAACCATGGTCCATCTTATTAGAGAGTTATTTTAATAGTCTATTTTTGTCAAATTTGTTCTTCACAAACTATCATTCCATCCAAAAGTGTTGACAATCGAAGATGACAACAAGTTCAAGAGAGAGTACCTTTCACAAAGGCTTAGAATAGGATGGTACCCCTGCGTAGGATTGAATATTTGTATTTTCTTTTCTTTCTTTTTCCCTTACTTCGAATTCTATTTCATTTATTCATAAAATATTGTAGCAAGTGTTTTGGGGAACAATGTAAAGTTGTCAAATGGCGTAATACATCCTTCAAATTGATAGGCTTACCCTAGGCATAAAACGGTCACATATTTGTGTAGGACGCGCAATAATTATTTGTATGCTATGTGATATATTTCAGTTTGTCTTTAATTAAAACATTGTTTATGTGTTTAATTCATTATTTGTGTGATATTTTGCATTATCCATTATGAACATGAACTAACACTCTTACATTTTGAGTTGTTCTTCTTCAAAGCGAAAGATTGATTTATGTCCGAATTTAGAAATCATTATTTGTCCAAAATTGCAAGAGACAAGAGGATTAGCGAAATTCGAGTCCTTGTATTTCACAAGACATTAATAACAAGTCAAAACGATAAATCAGGGGAGTATTGACTATGAGATCGCACTCATTTATTTTTATTATTATTTTACATGATGGTCCGGCTCTCACATATTTCTCATATTTTTGTAGGAATATCGTTCCCGACATCAGTCGGGGATGGTCATAACAATGTCTAGATCTCGTGAAAATTGGAGGAGACAAAGGTCCAAGAAAACATTGAAAAAGAGTACAACAAATAATTACTGTAGAAATTCGTAGGTTACATTCAACAGACAGTATAAATATTGAGATTAAGAGGCTATAAAACATATTGGTATGGAAAAAAAGAAAAAAAGGGGTAAAAAAAAACAAAAACACACACACACTTCATGACTACAAATTTTAGTGGCGCTAGACCTAGGAATTTCTTTGAGTTGTCTAAATCTTTAAATTATTATATGCCATATCTGGACGAACTACGCGTACCTGATTCTTATTTTAATGAGATACGTAGGCAACCCTTCTTGGGTTCGGTATTATCTTCTCCAAAAGTAAAAAAATAAAATAAAATAGTTTGTGCATATTTTCCAAGTCATATCTGAACGAACTACGCGAACCTGATTCTCATTTCGGTGAGATACGTAGGCAACTCTTCTTGGGTTCGGTATTATTTTCCAAAAGTAAAAAAAAATAAAAAAAATAATAAATAAATAAAATAGTTTGTTAATATTTTCAAAGTTCTGATTCTCATCTTAATGAGATACGTAGGCAGCCCTTCTCGGGTTCAGTAATCATTCTTTCAATAAATAAAATTACTTGTACATACTGTAAGAGTCATGTCTTCAGCTCGGTCGGGACCTATGTAGTTAAGAGCATGTAAATATATTTGATATGATGGAGAAGACTGATTTTTGCGGTAAACTATAGATTCTCGTGGTACCTCTTGTCTGTACTTTTGTGATGCTTGAAAATTCTCTTGCATGCAATCAAGATAAGAATAAGACTAACCTTATGTTTCATGTGCATTGTGTGGTGAACTTTTGATCAAAGTTCAATTATGTTACACTGTTGATCTAGAACTTCACATGAATGTTTTTCGAGGCGAAATCCTGAGTAATGTTTGATTTGAGAAAGGATTGTAGGCCTTTTTAACCCGATTGTGCCTTTCAAAGCCTACCAAATTATATTAATCCCTAATTTTCCCACTTTGAGCCTAAAACCTTTCTTTGGACAACCACATCTTAACCACTACCCTTTTGAGTGCTTATAAGCACTATCCTCTCTTGGCCCAACCTTCTTGAGTGCACCAAGAATGTGCAAATTATAAGAAAAGATCCATGTTTGAAATTTTCAAAAGCAAAGATATCGAGTCTCCCAAGCCAAGGAAGCAAAAGACTTCTAGAGAAAAAAAAAGAAAGGAAGTAAGAAAAGGTGAAAGAAATAAAGAAAGACAAAAATATCCTTACAAGGTCAATGAAAGGTGGGAAGGAAAATACTCCAACAAAAAGGAGAAAAATTTATAAGAAAGGAGTGAAATAAAAGAAAAACTCCAAGAAATAAGGACTCAAAAGAAGTCAAAACAAAGGGGGTGAAAAAAAAAGTGAAGAGAAGAAGGGAAAAACTCCAAAACATGAGAACTCAAAAGAAGTCGAAACAATGGAGGTGAAAAAAGAAGAAGAGAAAAGCTCCAAAAAATGAGAATTCAAAAGAAGTCGAAAGGGGGAACAATGAAGAGGATCTGACGCCAAAGCGTACCAATCATTAAGAGCACAAATTCTATGTGACGCTCAAGGAGGAATTAAGTCACTTTTACCCCAAATAAATATCCTACCCATCCCTAATCCTACTTTGCAAGCCAAACAAGCCATACATGATCTCATTCTAAATATTCTCACATTAGTGGAGATTTACATAAGGGTCAAGCATATGGTATCACAGTTGTGTGCATTAATATTTTGTGAGTGTGAGTGCACTTTGACAAATGTCCTATAATCAAATGTTTCAAATATGTGTGAAATAGGACTAGCCTTTGTCGTGAGGGCACTTAAAACATGAGGATTGATACAATTCAAAACCTTTGTTTGAAGCAAGATGAACTGATCATGTTGATCCTTAAGTATATTGGAGGTACCACTTGAAGCTGTAGGAATTACCTTAAATTCAATCTAAAAAAAAAAAAAAGGGAATGAGAGATTTACCTGCAATCTTAACTGTTGGTACCAATTGTAGTGAAGGTTTGACTATCTCATCACGTTCTTTATTTTTAAAAAGAAAAGAAAAAAAAGTGAGCAAACACTCATTCTTCAATATTTTAAAAACTTTTTAAGAATCTTTCAATTTTATAAAATAAAAAAAAGAAAAAAAAGAAATTGCCTTTTGAGTTGTTCATTGTAAAAAAGTGTCATTGGGTTAATCTTGTATGTGTGAGAGTCCTATTTTACTTCATGGATTGTCCGTCCCAAAATGTGACATGTTTATTTTATCTCTAGGCTTTGATATCACATGGAATATTATTTCCTATTTCATCATGTTCATATTGTACATTTTCTACTGATGATCTTCTTTCAGATTCTTTGTAGTATTCATCATCTACAAGTTTGGAACTACATTTGACCTAACTCCTGCCTCAACAGGATATGTTGGCGCCACGACGGCTCGGTCATATACCAGTTTGATTATTATTTCTCCTTATAATAAAAACTGGGACAAATTTTTAAAAATATCTCAAATTCACAATAAAGGTGTTATCGCCAACAAATCAAGATTGAAGATCATTTTGAGATTTGCCAAAAATTCTAACTGGGACAGATTTTTGAGAAAGATCTCAAAATTCTGATAAGTACTGCGAGAAGCTTGATAGCAGCTACAAAGATCATTTAGCGCTTGAAGCTCAACGTGCAAATCTTCAGCGTTGTGATGGCAAGCCAGCAACTCCTCGTACAAATCCTTAATAAAACTTGAGTCACAACAAACATAAAAGGGTCAAGACTAAAATGTTGATTGCTCACATGTACAGGAACAGGGAAAGCATTGGGGAGATGAAACTTTCAAAACAATTTCCGAGCCATCCACCTCGTTACAGATTGAAAATCATCGAGCCATCCACCTTGTAATAGTGAAAAATCGGAAGATCATGCATTGCCAGTTAATATTTATGCATCGCGAGAAGATTTCATGCCTCGCGAGAAGATTTCATCCTCGCAAGATTTATACATCGCAGAAGATTTCATCCTTTCGAAATTTACATCACGAGAAGATTTCATCCTCGCAAGATTTTATACACCGCAAGAAGATTTCATACCGTGCTGAATTTATGCATCGCGAGAAGATTTCATCCCTCGCAAAATTGTATGCATCGCGAGAAGATTTCATCCCTCGCAAAATTTGTACATCGCGAGAAGATTTCATTCCTCACAAAATTTTATACACCGCAAGAAGATTTCATCCCTCGCAAAATTTTTGCATCGCGAGAAGATTCCATCCCTCGCAAAAGTTTATACATCGCGAGAAGATTTCATACCTTGCTGAATTTATACATCGCGAGAAAATTTCATCCCTCGCAAAATTTTATGCATCGCGAGAAGATTCCATCCCTCGCATAAGTTTATACATCACAAGAAGATTTCATACCTTGCGGAATTTATACATCGCGAGAAGATTTCATCCCTCGCAAAATTTGTACATCACGAGAAGATTTCATTCCTCGCAAAATTTTATACACCGCAAAAAGATTTCATACCTTGAGAATTTATGCATCGCGAGAAGATTCATCCCTCGCAAAATTTTATGCATCGCGAGAAGATTCCATCCCTCGCAAAAGTTTATACATCGCGAGAAGATTTCATACCTTGCTGAATTTATGCATCGCGAAAAGATTTCATCCCTCGCAAAAATTTATGCATCGCGAGAAGATTCCATCCCTCGCAAAAGTTTATACATCGCAAGAAGATTTCATACCTTGCTGAATTTATACATCGCGAGAAAATTTATTCCTTGCAAAATTTTATACACCGCAAGAAGATTTCATACCTTGCGAATTTATGCATCGCGAGAAGATTTCACCCCTCGCAAAATTTAATGCATCGCGAGAAGATTCCATCCCTCGCAAAAATTTATACACCGCAAGAAGATTTCATACCTTGCGAATTTATGCATCGCGAGAAGATTCCATCCCTCGCAAAAATTTTATACACCGCAAGAAGATTTCATACCTTGCGGAATTTATGCATCGCGAGAAGATATTTGCATTTAAGTCGCATCTATTCGGAGGTGAAGGATGTGCACCATATCTTTTCAACGTTCAAGTCGGTGAAAACTTGCGTTGAAAGATATTTGCATTTAAGTCGCATCTATTCGGAGGTGAAGGATGTGCACCATATCTTTTCAACGTTCAAGTCGGTGGAAACTTGTGTTGAAAGATATTTGCATTTAAGACGCATCTATTCGGAGGTGAAGGATGTGCACCATATCTTTTCAACGTTCAAGTCGGTGGAAACTTGCGTTGAAAGATATTTGCATTTAAGACGCATCTATTCGGAGTGAAGGATGTACACCATATCTTTTCATCGTTCAAGTCGGTGGAACCTTGCGTTGAATGATATTTGCATTTAAGACGCATCTATTCGGAGGTGAAGAATGTGCACCATATCTTTTCAACGTTCAAGTCGGTGAAAACTTGCGTTGAATGATATTTGCATTTAAGACGCATCTATTCGGAGGTGAATGATGTGCACCATATCTTTTCAACGTTCAAGTCGGTGGAAACTTGCGTTGAAAGATATTTGCATTTAAGACGCATCTATTCGGAGGTGAAGGATGTGCACCATATCTTTTCAATGTTCAAGTCGGTGAAAACTTGCGTTGAATGATATTTGCATTTAAGACGCATCTATTCGGAGGTGAAGAATGTGCACCATATCTTTTCAACGTTCAAGTCGGTGGAAACTTGCGTTGAAAGATATTTGCATTTAAGACGCATATATTCAGAGGTGAAGGATGTGCACTATATATTTTCAACGTTCAAGTCGGTGGAAACTTGCGTTGAAAGATATTTGCATTTAAGACGCATCTATTCGGAGGTGAAGGATGTGCACCATATATTTTCAACGTTCAAGTCGGTGAAACTTGCGTTGAAAGATATTTGCATTTAAGACGCATCTGTTCGGAGGTGAAGGTTGTGCACCCTATCTATTCAACGTTCAAGTCGGTGGAAACTTGCGTTGAAAGATGTTTGCATTTTGTCTTACCGATGGACATACATTCAAAATCCTACCGATGGATAATCTTTTCATTTGTCCTACCATGGACATACATTCAAAATCCTATCGATAGATAATCTTTTCATTCGTCCTACCGATGGACATGCATTCAAAATCCTACCGATGGATAATCTTTTCATTTGTCTTACCGATGGACATACATTCAAAATCCTATCGATGGATCATCATTTTTTCATTCGTCCTACCAAGGGACCTGTATTTATCTCTATTTATCGTATCATAAGAGATGCTACCCTTTTTCTTTTAGTTTTGCCTATAATAATGAGTTTTATCTTGTTTTTTAGGACATTCTAGAGGATGCACTCTCAGAGGAGCCACATGTGCGAATTACTTCAACAAAGACGCAACAAAACGTGGAACCTTTTAGATGCGAGTTCGGGATTGACTTCCACTATATTTCCACCGCACTTCTCTAGAAAGGTCATGTGTTTGGTCAAAATTGGGTTTGTCAATTTTCGTTATCCACGATTTTTTCATCAATCATACACAACGAAAGGGACAGCTGTTGACACCCAATTTTGGCCTAACATTTTAAAAATTCGTAATTTTGAAGTTTTATTTATTTAATAGCTTAAAATATATAATTTTAAATAAGTTTATCGATAACTATCTTTATTTTTAAAATGTAAGATTTTTGTTAGTTAATTTTTAAATTGCATTTCACATGTCATTAGTTACGTTTATTATATTATTTTAAAATTTCATTTTATTTGTTACATTTGTTAATATTTATGTTAAATTTAGCACAGTCTAAAATTTAGTCAACAACAGCAAACCTGAGCTCGAGCTCCAAAGTCGGCGAAAAGCAGTCGAACAACGAAGCCGCCAGGAATTAGATCGGGATCGGTAATTTTATATCTGTTACTCTTTGATTTTTTTTTTTATTTATTGTTTGCCTCTATTGTCTATGATGTGTTTTGAATCCATTATTTTGTTTAGTTTAATGGGGGATACTGTATTCAGTTATTCTTTG